>QZGG01000302.1:0-171844 GCA_006409495.1 Sedum album | reverse complement strand
ATATGGTTACTAACGATCCTGGTCACGCTTTTATATTTCCGCTGCGCAACTCTGATATTTTAAGTTCTAACATCCATAACTTTGGTTATTTCTATATTTCTTGATTTGTTTTTATGTATTTTCGAAATCTATGGTCACCAAAGAAAGACTAACAACTCCCGAAAGATTTTTTTTTGATGGGGGGTTTACAATTGAGTACAAGATATTACATTTAATACTTTGAACGCACAAGCCATCTAGGCACTACCACCAATGAACTTCAATCATCCATCAATATCTAAGCAATTTTGCATCACTTCAAGCAATGTCATCGAATGAGCACAAATCAACAGCTTCCACGCACAGGCGGGAAGAATAAACAAACTCCAAAGAAGACTGACAATTCCCGAAAGATTTGGATTCGTAAATTTTGAAGAGAATCTAAGGTTGGATGAGACTTTGACCGAGAGTTATTTATTCTTTCTGTTAAATTTAGAAAGAAAACTTGTGGTTTCTTGTGTGTTCGATATCATTGACATGAGAAATACGCTTAACTTGACATGTGGATTGTCTTGTTTGACGGTAAGGATGAGTGGATTGGTCTTTGGGAATTGATTTGAGAATGAATATAGGAAATGTGAGGACTTGGAAGGTTGTTTTTTAACAAAAGAAGATGGACAATATACCAACCATTGTGCACTTATATTTGATAAGGTGATTATTTAACTCTTTTAATTTTGGTTGGAATTAAACATGGACTTGATCCCATTCTTTTCATGCTTGCCATTCTCTCTTTATGAGATAAATTACTTTAAATTGAACTATTTATATGTATTTCATAACCCATATATTTTTTTAGAATGACAATGATAACTTGCATTGCATTATGTTTGTAATTTTGCTCATATATTGAGTGAACTAGTATCCGAGGGCCAAGGCAACGTTCAACCATTTAGATCGAGTCAAATAAAGTCATTTTCGCATTTTTTTACTATTGCTTAAATTCGTTAATAAAACAACATCGTTTTATTTTAGCTATGTATAGATGTTGTCTGCGCAAAAATCCATACTGCGTTGATGAGTTTTTAAATCCTATTCAAATTCATAAATTCTTGAGATTTAAGAAAATATGTGAACCCAGCTCAAAGCAGGTTGCATACATGACGATTAAATCAGTGCCCCTTTATTTTTATTATAGATTGATGAAATTTTAATATCAACTAAAAATGTTCAATTAATAGTAAATGGGTTGAAGACATTGTAAACAGATCAGTAACTAGGAGAATAATTAATTTTTTGTGACACCATAAACTCGGAGTACGGATCCAGAAGAACAAGTAACTTTTGTAAGACGGAAGGACACAATCTCAATCGTTGATTTTGATTGATCTGACGGTTGAGATTAAGTAGGTTATTAATTTAAATGGGTAGTTGAATATGGAAAATACACGGGCGGTTGAGAATGAAGGTTATCAATCTCAACCGTTAGATTGAGAATCAACGATTGAGATGATGTCCTACTGTCCTACGTATAAATGCATGTTCTCTTTGATCTCGACAATTGATATATAATACTTTCCTCATAAACTCGATCTCGACAATTGATATATAATAATTTAGATGGTTAATTATTGTAAATCATGCATGAAATACATGTTTTCCTAGAAAAGTTCATAAAATAAAAAGATTGTCGCAAACCACCCCTCCATTACCTATTGTGTGTCTTCAACCTTCTGCGGTTAGGGAGTGACATTCAAGCGCGTTATTTTTTTCTTCAAAAATCACTCATAAATCATTTTCCTTCTAACCATATGTTCACACATCAATTCGATGTAGACCGTCAAATTTGTACAAAAAATAGTTTCAAGAGGAACTGATAATGACAATTATTAATTTATGTTAGGTTTGTAAATAGTTTTCTTGAAATAATTTTTAAACAAATGCCATCTTTAGATTTTTGTCGGTTCAATAAATAATTTAATAAATATTAACCTCTTATAGTTTATAAATGTTAAAATATTTTAATAAATAATAAAACTATAATTGTCATAAAAATATGTTGTAATAACAATATTTTTTGATTTTATTTTTATAACTTATTTTCCTCATTTCAATCCTAAATAAATTCACACTCCCACTTTCTTAACTTCTGTCACAAACCAACTATTTAAAACGCGTGAATTACACTCATACTTGTTTTTAATGAAAAAATGACGACGTTAACGAGAGATGGTTGCAGAAAAACAATAGGTAGCGGAAGGGTGGTTCATGGCATATTTTTATTTTATGGCTTATTAGTTGTTTGCGGTAATTATTTAATTCAAGATATGAATTTCAAATTTTCAAATATAATTAGTATTGATTTACTTTAAAATATGTGCATGTAAACGGTGATTTTTGGCTAACACATCAATAGCCAAAATCAATCTCCGCTGACAAAATGAACAAAATCGATTTCGATCAGAACAAAAATGAAAAAGGACGAACTGACGCATACAAACGACGGGAGATGAGCGGTTGCGATGTTGAAGAAACGGAAGCGAGCCATAAATGCAAGTGCGGTTACATGTTTTAATTCTTTTTTGTGCATTTACATTTTTTACTTTGTTTTACTTTTATGACCTTTTGCTTTTAGTTATTAAGTTTATGCTTTAGTCATTGATGTAAGGGTAGTGTTGGAACATGATTTGTGGCTTCAGCATAACCTTTAATTAAGTGGTTTATGTTTTATGAGAACGGATCCTGAAGGACATCATGTTACGGTGAGACAGAGAGACAAAGTATGAGTCGTTGATGAGTTTACATCGTGTGGCTATTATTAAATGATTCAAATATAATTCTAAAATATATTTGACGTGTAATATCAGACCCATTTTCCGAATGTAGTCGCGACGTGCTATAACCGCAATCTATCAAACCCTAAAGAATCGTATCGGCCGTCGATAATGCAACGTGTATCAGAATCGTCCAGAGTGAACGAGCGGAGATTGTTTGATATAGTAGAATCAAAGTGTTTCGATCTTCGTTCGAGTTGGAGTTTTGGTCTACTCCGTTATGCGTCTGAGGAGTGGATTTTAAAATGAGCACAGGTGATTCTTGCTAATTGACTAATTATGAGCCTTGTTGTACACGTAACTAAAAGCTCTGCATTTGGCGTGATTAACTTTCTGAATGTTGTTTCTTTGTCTAATTGAGTTGTTATTAGTGAAAACAAGTTACTTTTCATTATGTTTTCAAACCCCTTGTCTAAGTGCAATACAACCCTTTAATTGGCGAAGCAGGTGGTGGGCAATAGACAAATAATTTACTTGTCAAATGGAATAAAGTGTAATAGTTTAATTTTGTACAAGTGGTGAAAATGAAATCTGTTCATCAAACAACAACCTGTGTGATCCCCGAAACTCTCTTCATGGAGTTTCTTCTCCAAAAAATGGAAGGAATGTGCATGAGGAAACCAAAATGAACCAAAAATCTGAAAAAGTTTTCAAAACTCGAAGCTCTCCTCATCAGTTTGTTTTAGCATTAAAGACACTTTCTCAGCAACAAAAGTTACAGCTGCAGGTGAATGGTTTTGGAAAAGTGTTAGATCTACAAATTACAGAGGTTGATTCTCAATTTGGAAGATGGCTTGTTGATTCCTTTGATCTTGATACATGCACTTTAGACCTACCTGTTGGTAAATTAAAGATCACTGAAAATGATGTGCATGACATTCTCGGCATACCAATGGGTGAAATGAAAATTAGACTTCCTTCTAAGGCTCCGAAAGATAACAAACTTGTTATTAGATGGAGGGAAAAGTATCAATTGCAAGGAGCAGTAACTGTTTCAAAAGTGCGAGAACTATTAAACCGGGAGAGAAAGAGGGGCAAATGGTTCTTGAGGAATTTTGTTCTATTGTTTGTATCAACTATGATTGAAAGCAAGAATAATGGCACATGCACTTTGAAGATCTTTACAATTTTGGACAAGATCAAGAGTTTATCAAATTATAACTGGTGTAACTACGTAATACAAAGTCTTATGCAGAGTAAACGTGAATGGATTAAAGGAGGGAGGAAGCGCAATTTTCATGGACCGATAACCTTTCTAACGGTTTGTTTTACATAGTGTATCACTTGTTGAAATATAAAAGGTAATCTGATATTTCTTGTATATGATACAATGATAGAGTTCTCTTATATAGGGATTACATGGGATGATTTTGAGGTGAGTAAATGAGATACACCGAATCTATCATTGTCTAAATTTGATTATGCCTATTCTGAGACTTTCGTATTTCCTAGGATAGACTATCTAACAATAGCTAGTCAACACTCCCCCTCAATCCGAATCGCATTTAACTAGATTCAGATTGTTGTGAAATTGAGAAAATATCTGACAGGTAATTGGTAATGTGTAAAAGTAATTAATATATTATTTAACACCCTCCCTCAATCTCAACTGTCGCAATCAGATTGAGATTGCACTTGAAATTCTTTGAGCAGCAGTAGCAGCAGTCTGGTTAGGACGAAAACACATCTCAGCGTTATCGAGTTGAGTAAAAAATATATCTCAACTGTGGTGGAGGAATTAATCTTCTCGACACCGTAGCCATGTACAATCATATAGAAGAAATGTACATCTTCAATTGATAAATGGGTGAGGGTAAAACTCATCTCAAACCCATGCTGGAGGAATAGAGATTGGACTTGATTTACTTGAACATAGCAGCAGACATATCTGGACAAAATAACATCTCACCATTGACAAAGTTGAGGAAAGACTTCTCAAGGTGGAGGAAGTAACATCTCACACCATAAACAGGATGGGACGGAAAGCACGTTGTCGTCACCAATAAAATTGAGGAGAAACATCTCAACAATGGTGGAGGAAAAACATCTCACACCATAAATAAATGTCTCATTAGTAGATCGGTGACATAGGTGAATAAACAAGGATTGAAAAGTCTCATCGTAGCCCAATGACAGATGACTACTGAATTATGCTGCTGACAGAAAGAGTGACTGCTTTTATATTCTCCATTAACTTTCATATTGGATCTCCGAACCATCACTTTCTTCACTTCCCAAAGCCAACAACAACAGTGACGAATCGACTATTCTACAGTTTTGGTGAAGAATATTTGGAATATGGAGTCATGAATTGTATCGCATTTAATCGATGTGAACGCTTCTCGCGGCTGGATGTGCAAACGAAGTTTTGTGGTTTATGATTTTGAATAAGAGGTATCACAAAGAGATTTCGCGACAAGGAATGTACTAGTGCCATAACTAGTATTTCCTGGTCTAAGTATGATGGACCCATTTTTGTTTCGGTAAGCATGGAGATCTGATCTCTGTGGCTTAGTTTTAAAAAAGAAGAAAATAGATCGAAATAAACAAAAAAAAATAGTGGGCGGTGGTGCGTACAAAGCCACCACCGCCGTAACGAAAACGAGATGAACAAATCAGGATCAAAAAATTTGGTCTGATACCATGTTGAAATATAAAAGGTAATCTGATATTTCTTGTATATGATACAATGATAGAGTTCTCTTATATAGGGATTACATGGGATGATTTTGAGGTGAGTAAATGAGATACACCGAATCTATCATTGCCTAAATTTGATTATGCCTATTCTGAGACTTTCGTATTTCCTAGGATAGACTATCTAACAATAGCTAGTCAACATCACTTACTCACAATTGTAGTTTTTTTTATATTCCTTTGTTTCACATTTTCTTCCAGCTATTTTATTTACAAGCAGCAGCTAAAATCAGAAAATCTATTACAAAATTGGACAATGGATTCTCTTCGCGTTAGGATTCGGAAGGAGTTGGATGCAGGAGGATTTGGCAAAGGTGATGTTCAACAAAATTACATGCATCGATACATACAATCCACAATTAAATCATTGTAAATAACCATTTGTTATTTGTCATTTCATATTCTTTAAGAACAGAATGCCATTGCTTCTCAAATTCAGTTGTCTCAACATATTCATTGTAAATAACAGCTTTGAGTTTCTTGCGAAACTCTTCGAATTTATGAGTATTACATCCCCCTACAATATAAAGTTTGAAAGAAATACCTGAATATATACGATAACCTTAGTTCAACTAAACATTATGATTTAATGACGCATTAATTACCTTCATGGAGAACTTCTTCATAATATGCCACATACAGTATCGGTGGTGCACGCACTTCATGAAATACTTCGGGCACTGCACGCTTTAATGCGGGATCTTCATCAGTTAACACAACTCTAGGATGTTGATCCATACATTTGACAAAGGCTTGTAGCAACCACACATAGGATTTGTATTCTTCATTTGATAATAGTGCGGCACCAAATGTGACTGACTTTTTATTGTTATCAATACCCGTAAATGGCACAAAAATCATCCCATACCTGTCATACATGATAATATAACTAACTCATAAAACGCAATAGATAAATAAATAAAAAAACTTACTTGTTAGTGCCATAAGTAGCATCAAATGATACTACATCTCCATACGCAAAATAGTTTCTTCTTGAAATCGAATCTGCCCAAAATAATTTAGTAAGCACACCCTTTTCCTCTACATATTCAAAATAAAATTCACTGCTCATCTGTTTCTTGTGAAGAAGCCTATCCATGATCATTTGTGCATCTGAATCACCAATGTATGCGGTAACATCTCTAGTAAAAAATTTATACTCTGTTTTCTGTGCCCGAATATTCTCGAATCCGCTAACCAATTCTTTAGATAAGTTGTGAGCTCTCACTTGTCCAATATTTACTCTACTGCAGTGCATGATTAAGGATTGATGAACAAGGGATAGCTTGCGCCGATGCATTAGAAATTGAGAACCAACCTCAGATGTCATGTCATGATTATGAGTCTCGACAAAATCAGCAACGATGTATCTGTTTGGTCCATCAAACTTCAATTTAATATAGGCCCTGAAGCTTGTGCGAGATGATGACCGCTTCCGTTTTTTACCACTTTTTGTGGTGTGCAATGAATCAAATGAAGTACAAGAATCAAAACCTGACTTAGTGCAATAAAAATGCTTTCTTAGAGTGGTACCATCACGATGTTTAGTTTCCGTTCCTCGCCGAACATCAAACCCACAAGCTAAAGCATACTCACTGTAAAATTTGTATCCATTTTCCACATTCAAAAAAACCATTCCAACACGAGGTCGCTTATCTTCTTCACAAATTGGTGTCCAATATTTAGTGCCATCGGACGATTGGGACACATTACAATTTAAATTCTCGTATTCACCGGAGTAACCAACTGCATCTTCCTCACCCAACATTCCCTCAAAGCTTGTATGCAGCTCACCTGTTTTATCAAAAGCAAATAATAAAACAAGTTGACCCATAAACTGGGATGTGGCTCACTCAAATACTGAACGTCAAAAAACAATTCAACCCACAATTGAAATTCGAATCAAACATCACCTGAAGCTTTCATCGTTTCTCCATAATTCGATTCCATTCTGAAAGATTCTGATTTAGAGAAGCGAATGTGTGCTTGAAGACAATTCTAGAAAAGAAAGCAAACTGAAAGACATAGAAGATAAAATCGGCCAAATTTCGTCGTCGTCGTCAGTCAGTAGATCTGAAATTTGAACGGTTACTTGTCTCCCAAAACTTACAAAATTACCCTTTTACTTAATAAAAATTTAAAATTATTTAATTCTCAAATAATCTGAACCATTAAAATAATTATTTGGACGGCTTGGATACTGTCCTACTGTTTTACTAAAAACAGAGTGTCCTCCTGGAACCTTAGTCTATGTTTTATATATAGAAAGATATATAGGAAAGATAAGTGCATATAAATGGTGTATTATTAAAAAAAAACATTTACATATTTAGTAATTATAAAGATACACAGGTTATGATTTGAATTCATAACCATCAAGTTCACCCATACACTAGAGTATAGGTACTAAGGTGGCTATGGTTTTTAAATAAGGGGTTTTTATCAAAAACCACCCGTCCAATACGTCAATTTGAATACAACCATCACTCCAACTTTTTTCAAAAATAACCACCCTTTTTAGGGCTAATTCAAAATAAGGGTTAATTTAATTTTAAGGGCTAATTTAATAACTAATTAGGATTATTTAACTATATAATTATGTTTAGGGTTAATTTTTTTAGGGATTAATTTAGTTTAAGGATTAATTGAATTTTATGGGTTAATAAGGGGTTATTTATCCATTTAATTATGGATTAATGAGGGTCAACTGAGTCAACAGTCAAATTCAACAGTTCAATGGATTATTTAATTATGGTTTGGGGTTATTTTAGTTTAGAGATTACTTTTTTTCAAGGATAATTTTATTTTAAGACGATAATTGAATAATTGATTAGGATTATTTGGCTATAATTATGGTTTGGGTTAGTTTAGGTAATGTGTTATTTTAGTTCAAGGTTTACTTGAATTTTAAGGATACATTGAATAATTAATTAGGATTATTTAACTATATAATTATGGTTTGGGGTTAGTTATTTTAGGGTTAAATTTAGTTTAATGGTTAATT
Source organism: Sedum album (assembly GCA_006409495.1). Classification (NCBI taxonomy): domain Eukaryota; kingdom Viridiplantae; phylum Streptophyta; class Magnoliopsida; order Saxifragales; family Crassulaceae; genus Sedum; species Sedum album. The sequence goes on along the minus strand of QZGG01000302.1, from coordinate 163,330 downwards.
TAGTTTAAATGTTTAATTGAATTTTAAGGTCAATTAGTTTAAGGGTCAATTAAATTTTAAGGGTCTACTGAATTATTAACTAGGATTATTTATCTATATAAATATGGTTTTGATTTGTTTTGATTAGTGATTAATTTGATTTAAGAGTTAAATTTAATTATAAAGGTTAATTAGGGATAATGAATTAATGAATCTCAACTAAGTTAACAGTTAAATTTTACGGAATAGTTAACTGAACAGTGATAGGGTGGCTGCACTAAAATAAAATTTGAATACAAAGGTGTTTTTTTATAAAGTTGGAAGAACGGTTTTGTTCAAATTGACCTATTGAACGAATGGTTTTTGTTCATGTTGGAAAAATTGATAATAAGTAATAACAACAAATATGTTTGAATTTTATAGTATCTAGGCTAATAATCTTCCTATTAAGAATCAGGGAGTGGTGTTTGAGGATTTAGATCCAGTGCAGCGAAAGCTATTTAATGCGAGCCAAAACTACGTAGTCTTAGTAAAGGGTTCACTCAAAACTACGTAGGGTTATAGTAAAAAACGTCAACACGACGTCGTTTTTACTCTCGCAGCAAATAGCTGCGCATTATCGGATCCGAATCCGGTGTTTGACGGTTACCACTCCTCAATTTTCAATTTAGTCCTTCATCAATTAGTTAATTTTCAATTCAACTTTTCACATACTTTAAGTTACATTTAATGCACCCAAATTTTATATTTGCACAATGTGCATCAAAATACTAATTTATAAGAATTTAGGGAAAACAAGGAAAAAATAAAGAAAGTTAAATGATACTATTAAACAGGGGATCCAAATCTGGTGATATAAAAGTGAATATAAAACGATATCGTTTAACATATAATTACTTGTGTCAAGATCAATTGAGATATTAAATAATTGTCAGTTGAATAGTTTATTTGTATTGAGATTAAAGTTATTTTTTATTAAATTTGTTAGTTAAATTTACGAAAAAGTTTTTGCTTTATATCTAACTCATTGAATTATTATAAATCAACAATTTTATGGAAAATTGTAAGTAATTCTTGATTTTTTACCCTAATTAGCTAAAACGAATCGAATAATAAGAGATCCCAATAAAGAATCTAAAAACTACAATCCAAAACAGGAGCATCTCCAAACAAACAAAATCATATGTAAATAGACAATTGACTTTAAGAAATATTGTATCAAATCGTGTCGTATAGAATTCAAACTCGGAAATAAGAATCTTAACAATCAACAAATAGATGAAATCTTTACGCATATCAATAAATACCTTAACAAAGAAATCCCTACGACACTCTGATTCTTTCTACTTTTTTTATATTCGTTGCATGCACGGCCAGCCAACTTCCTCTGCCCTCCTCCCTTGGATCCATCCTAAGGTTAAATCTGATCAAACCCATTAGTCCCAGTTGTTCAGTTTCTCACTCGGTAATCCCATTTCGCAATTCAGTTTTCAATTCATATGAATTTATTCATTAGATCAATTTTGATTTGATTTGTATGCTTGTCTTTTCACAATAATATTGATGAACCAATTTGAGAGATTATAAGTTTGTTGAAGAGAATTTGATTTAATAACTTTTGATTGTTTATGTTGTAGTTTGGATACTGATTACCATGGCTGAAGATGAGGATGTTTACACACAAGATGGGACTGTGGATATACACAACAACCCGGCTAACAAAACAAAGACTGGAAATTGGAAGGCTTGCTCATTCATCCTTGGTATAACTCTATGATGACGCTTGCATGGTTTTACCCTCTTACAAGGAAATTGCTAACATGTTTCGTTGTTTTGGGTTTCAGGGAATGAGTGCTGCGAGAGACATACTATGGTATGAGTACCAATTTGGTGAATTATTTATCTTGGCCAAACATGTTCAAGCATCGAATAATGTTACCAATTGGTCTGGAACTTGTTATGCCATGCCATTACTTGGAGCTTTTCTCGCCGATTCTTATTTAGGAAGATATTGGACCATTGCCATTTTCTCATCATTTATGCTATTGTAAGCCAACTTAGGAACACCTTTTTCTGTTTGTCCAAGTTAAGATTTTCATCGACTTATACATATTATGACATTGCTTACGCTGTTGCTGTCCCGGGATTAAAGCCATCATGTCAAAATGATACTTGCACACCGAAAGGAATACAAAACTGCTGCCTGTTTTGTGTCACTTTACTTGATCGCTCTTGGAACTGGCGGAATCAAACCTTGTGTATCATCCTTTGGGGCTGATCAGTTTGATGATTCCGATGAAAAGGAAAAGAAAAAGAAGAGCTCTTTTTCAACTGGTTCTATTTCTCTATCAATGTCGGGGCAATGATTGCATCATCAGTACTGGTTTGGGTGCAGATGAATGTGGGATGGGATTGGGGTTTTGGAATCCCTGCAGTCGCGATGGGCATTGCTGTCGTCTTTTCTTTTTTGGTAGTAGTCGTTACAGGCTTCAAAAACCAGGAGGAAGCCCTCTCACTCGGATGGCACAGGTCATAGTTGCAGCTTTGCGAAAATCTGGCGTAGCAGTTCCTAAAGATAAGTCAAAACTTTACGAGACTGAGGAAATGAAAAGTAGCATTGTTGGAAGTCGCAAAGTTGAGCATACTGATGAGCTTACGTAAGATTAAGAATTTCCCAGAGCCTACTTATTTTTAAAATCATCAAATACAGTTTTTAGTTGATACGAGTATAATTTTGCTCGATTCCAGGTTTTTTGACAAAGCTGCCGTTCCATCTAATACTGATTCCATGAAGGACTCACCAAATCCATGGAGACTTTGCACAGTGACCCAAGTGGAGGAGCTAAAAGCCATTATCCGACTGCTACCAATTTGGGCAACCGGTATAGTCTTTGCTGCCGTCTACAGTCAAATGAGTACCATGTTTGTTCTGCAAGGCAATACCATGGATCAACACATGGGTCCTAATTTCAAGATTCCATCAGCATCCTTGTCCCTTTTCGATACACTCAGTGTGCTCTTTTGGGCCCCTGTTTATAACAGTATGATAGTGCCACTCGCAAGGAAGGTAACTGGTCATCCACGAGGCTTCACTCAGCTTCAGCGAATGGGTATTGGTTTAGTTATTTCCGTATTTTCTATGGCTGTTGCTGCTATACTGGAAGTTGTTCGATTAAAAATTGTGAGGGAGAACAACTACTATGATCTTGAGTACATCCCAATGTCGATCTTTTGGCAAGTCCCGCAATATTTCTTGATTGGATGTTCGGAAGTGTTCACCTTCATAGGACAATTGGAGTTCTTCTACGACCAAGCACCTGATGCAATGAGGAGTTTGGGCTCAGCACTGTCACTTACAACCATATCACTTGGGAATTACTTGAGCACTCTTCTCGTTACAGTTGTTACCAATGTGACAACAAGAAACGGGAAGCTCGGCTGGATCCCAGGACAACCTTAACCGAGGACATCTTGATTATTTCTACTGGCTGCTAGCTGTTCTGTGCATGATCAATTTCTTCATATACCTTTGGGTTGCTAATTGGTACAAGTACAAGAAGGTGGCAAGCAGCCTCAATTCATAGCAGCAGCATAATTGTTAAACTTGGATATTGAAATCTTTAATTATCTTTAAAGTTTGATATGTGAATGATTGGATTCAGTAAGCTCTTTACTAAAATTTGGACATGGAATATTGTTGTTGCTGTTACTTGATTTATGGAATTTGCAAGGGTTCTTCAATTAAAAGTTCCTTTTCATATAAAATGATATAAACAAATGAACTAGGACAACCACACTAAAAGATTACATATTGCCTGCAACAACCGTCCTAGCATCCCAAAAAAGGGCAATCAAATGGTAAGCAAGTACGTTATGACTGAAGATTAGTGGGATAAGTTGAATTATATCGTTGAGTTTACTTCTTATGTATATGATATAATATGATAAAAGTGTGCGATACTGATATTCCTCCATTTAGTGTATGAGATGTGGGATGCAATGATTGAGAAGGTGAAGAATATTATTTATGAACATGAACATATTGCGGGTCCTTGTAGCTTATGTTGCACGGATACGGACACCGAACACGAATACGGATACGGCGAACACTTGGATACGATAATTTTTAAAATAATGAAGAGTGGACACGGTAGGGCACATCTATTTTAAGATATGGAGACATTAAAGTTTTGTAAGACACGAGGAAATCATCTCAACCGTTGATTTTGATTAATCTGACGGTTGAGAAGAAATTAATTTGAATTAAAATATGTGGTTGAAAGCAAAGTACACGGGCGGTTGAGAATGACGGTTATCAATATCAACGGTTGGATGAATAGAAATCAACGATTGAGATGATGTCCTCCCGTCTCACAAAAACTTACTTGTCCTTCAAGAATTATATATAGAGGATAAAGATCAAGGAGGACACATTTATACGTAGGACAGTAGGACATCATTTCAACCGTTGATTTTGATAATTTAACAGTTGAGATTGATAACCCTCATTCTCAACCGTCCGTGTATTTTGCATATTCAACCACCTATTTAAATTAAAAACCCACTCAATCTAAACCGTCAAATCAATCAAAAGTAATGATTGAGATCATGTCCTTCTGTCTTACAAAACTTACTTGTCTCATTGGATCCTTACTCTCTCTCTCTATATATATATATATGGAGAGAGAATACGGTTCTAGTAAGACAAGTAAATATTTGTGAGACGGAAGGACATCATCTCAACCGTTGATTTTTATAATTCGACGATTGATATTGATGACTGTCATTCTCAACCGTCCGTGTATTTTGCAAATTCAACCACCTATTTTAATTAACACTTAACTTTAATCTCAACTGTCAGAAATAATCAGATCAACGATTGAGATTTTGTCTGTCCGTTTCACAAATATTTAATTTCCTTCTAGAACTTAACCCTATATATATAGGAAAGAGAAACATACAAATATTGGTAAAATCGTAGGACACCATCATGGCCGTAGATTTCGATCTAATCAACGATTATGAATTTTATGAAAATTTACTGCATATTCTTAACTGTTATGTGTTTTTTGCATATTAAATTTTAAATTCAATTAATAGCCGAATCTAATCATAACCATCCCTTTTACAAGATAAACGGTTATACGTCCTACGGTTTAACAATATGTGTATGTCTCATAAAATCTCATCCCTATATATATATAGGGAAAGTATCATGTGGAACCCCCACCTTTTCATGGATCCATGGATCCCTCTTTGCATTCGTTGATTGCATTTACTGTTTGCATTTTGGACGCACCAGATTGTGCCAGCGCATTAATGAGCATGTGCAACTCACGTGTGCATTTGTCATGTGCAACTCACATGTGCATTTCAAAAATGCAAACACGTGGCATAATCTGGTGCACACAAAAAATGCAATCAACGGTGATGAAGGGGGATCCATGGATCCATGGAAAGAGGGGGTTCCACATGATACTTCCCCAATATATATATATATATATATATCGGATTCATCTCCCATGGATCCACCCAAATTGGTGGATCCATGAGTCCCTATCTGAACCACACATTTTAGAAATCAAATGGTGTGTATGATGACATTTGTCAAGAGGTTTAATATCTGGTTCAATTAGTAAGGGACTAGAATTTAATGCCATGATTGGTGAGAGAGTATTATTGTCATTTGGTAAATAGGTAGTTTTAGGGTTACCGCTCCGAAGTGTTAGTGTCAACTTGAAACCCATTTCGAAAAATTAACTCTCTGCACTAATGCGAGGCAGCGGAGAGAGGCAACCGAAACGAAGAGGCGGAGAGTACAACGGTCGATGAAGAGGCGACACCGGACGGGGTTCTGATTTCGGCGTGAAAGAGGAGGGCGGCGACAACGGAGGGTTTCTGATTTCGGCGACACCGGACGGGTTCAATTTTTGGCGACAACGGACGGACTGGCGTGGCTGGGGAAAAGTTACGAATAAGCTTGACCAGGTATGTGTATATGATTCTTATGGTAGTTTTTTGAAGCTAGATTGTGGGATTTTTGGTTTGATCAAATCGGAAAGTATAGGCTAGGTTTTGGGGGTGGGATTAGGCAATACTGAGATGTAGGTTTGGATGTGTGGGATTAGGCAGTACTGATTTTGGGTTTGGATGTGTGGGATTAGACAGTATTGAGATGTAGGTTTGGATATGTGGGATTAGACAATATTGATTTTGGGTTTGGATGTGTGGGATTAGGCAATACTGGGATTAGCATTGCTTATAATCTTGATAGAGAATTTGGGTGCGTAAAATCTGTACTTGGCATTATTTGTTTTTCTTCACATCTGTTGATGGGGTCGTGATTATCAGGGGGGGCGGAGGGGGGCTAGAGCCCCGGCGAGGAAAAAAATTTTTTTTTTTACCAGGTATAATTTATCATAATTTGATTTGGAGCCCCGGGTAAAGTAATTATTTGAGCCCCGGCTGAAAAAATTATTAGAGCCCCGGTTAAAAAAATTATCTGAGCCCCCGTAAAAAAATTATTTGAGCTCCCGCTAAAATTATTTGCAGATAGCTCGTACCTCCTAAGCTTTTGAGCCCCGGCGAATATTTCGTTCTGGTTCCGCCACTGTCGTGATATATGATCTAAACTATTGAGATTGAACAGGCCAAGACTCAAAGAGCATATGCAGTACTGCATGAGCCGCCCAGAAGAGATGAGTAAATTGTCTAAGTTGAAGGCTCAAATAACAAAAGTCAAGGGGATTATGATGGACAATATTGATAATAAAGGCTTGTTGATTAGTTTTTTTTCAAAGACATTTCCTTTTTACTTTGGCATCGACTAGTGTGTATTTGTACCTATAACCATATATTATGACGGTGATTTGGTTTCTATAAATTTAACTTTAGACATCAACGTAAAGTTCAGTTCGTATTTTCCTTCACTACTCGTCGGTAACAGAATTTTTTCGGTACCTGGTCTGGAGCCTTGAGATGAGTAGTTTTATCTATGGCTTAAGCTAGGCTAGACAGCTGAGAAATTGAGACTGGAAGTTGAGAAAATGAATCAAGTAACACAAATAAATGGAAAAAATAACATGAATTAGAAAAAGTTATTTGCTAGTGTATATGATGATTTGGAAGTTAAGAGGCATGTTTTCATAGATATGAATCACTAATGTTTCATCATTTGGATTTTAGCTATGGCTCTTATTAACTTATCGAAAAGAAAATGCAGTTATGTACAATTATCAAGGATATTTGTGCAGAATGGGTGAGCTGAAATATGCTTTTATTTTATTTTGAACGGTGAGTATGTGATGTGGATATTTGATGTGAATTCTATCATTGAATTTGAAAATGTATTCGAAGTTGCATTTTATAGTTGCATATAGATGCATATTTAATGTGTTTTATTTTGAATCTGTTTGAAACAGAAAGATGCAGTAGTGGAGTGTGGCAACCCAAAGGCTCGTGACTTATTTGGGAAGACAATTGAACGGCTGATTATGCCTTTGAGTCGGTTGATGCTGGAGGGATTTGGCCGAAGATGCCTTTCAAGTCGGCTATGATGAGAGTGGAGAGGCTATGGAGTTTGCAGATTGATAATGAGATTGTACCAGTCATGTATCCTGTTCGATTTGCTCTTTCAAAGATTGATGATGAGATTTTGTGGTTGTATTTGGTATCTGCATTTTTGTTTTGCATTTATAATTTGCATTTTAAATTCGCATATTCGGGAGGGAAATCAATTACTTTGCCAGCTGTGGTGGCTTCCATTGTTGAGCATATTTCTTTCACCAAGGACAACAAATAATCTTTCTCATTCGCTCCTTGTTCTGATACTTTACTAGTTGTAGATTATTCCTAAAGCAAAAGAAAAAAGCAAAATGCAAAAATACAAAATGCAAAATAAAATATAAAAACCAAACCCTAAAACCTAAACCTAAACCCTAAGAATTAACATTAAATTTAAAACCCCCAAAACCCTAAATCCTAATCCTAAACCTTAAATCCTAAACCCTAAACCTTAAACCCTAAACACTAAACACTAAACAATAAACTTTAAACCCTAAACCTTAACACAAATGGGAATCTCCCCTGCTGCATAGGTTTGGTAGAAATAGATCCCCACCTCAATTGACTGTAAAATTTGTTCATGCTTGGAGGTTAAGTGTTCTGCACACAATGGAGTCCAATATGTTACCCCATTCGGCGATGTAGTCACTAAACAATGGAAATCATATGTAACCGTACAACTATGATTACCATCTGCCAACACAACACAAAAAAAGATAAATGATACTGAAGCATGTTAAATTTATACAAAAATAGCAATACAATAAACATGGAACACAATTGTAGCCTTAATGCAACTGTAAAAATGCAACTGCGAAATGCAAGATCAAAATGTATGTGTGAAATGCACATGTGAAATGCAACAATGAAATGCGATAACTAAACAAACTGAATTTCATCCAACAGGGCGTACAATCAGCATATTGCTCTGAACGTCCACCAGCGATCTATTTAGTCAACTTAAAAGCACTTGAAGGTTCAATATTTGCCCTACTACAAGCAGCCATTAAGGACTTTTGCGCAAATGGGTTGAAAAATAAAAAGGTTGAGAATGGGTTGAGAAGTATAACGGTTGAAAATGGGTTGAAATGCAAAATAAGGAACGGATGGGTGTAAGTTAACAAATAGTGAAAATGGTGAAAATGAAAACTTGAGAAGATGAAAAATGGTGGCATTGATTAAGGAGAGAGAATTTGAGTAAAGTAGCATTAAACGAACTTACGATCAATGCATTAAATGCAACTAACATAATTAAAAACTAACAATACCTCATTTGCCCTTAGTTGTGTGAGGATAGTGAGAGTGAGTGGGACACGTGGCGCATCCTCTTTCATCAATCTTGATCCATCCGACGGCTGATACTAGGACTCATGGATCCACCGGAGTAAAATCAAGGATGACTGATAAGTTTTTGTAAGACGGTGATACATAAACTCAACCGTTCATTACAAATAAATCAACGAACAATATTTAATCTAAAAATAACAGTCAAATATAACCGTCCGTATTTTTTGCAAATCGAACCGCCAAATTTTATATAAAACCAACTTTAATCTCAACCGGCAGATTCATCAAATCAACGGCTGAGATTACGTCCCCGGTCTCACAAATACATACTGTCTCCCTAGATCCTTTCCATATATATATATATATACGGTCTCACAAATCAAGGACATTAAATATTTGTGAGATATATGGAAGGACTTAATCTTAACCGTTGATTTTGATAATTCGGCGGTTAGAATTAAAGTTGATTTTTATTAAATGAGCGGTTGAATTTGCAAAAAACCCTAGCGATTGACGGTTATATTTAACATTAAATCTTATCAATTGGATTATTATTAATCAACGGTAGAGATCTTGTCTCACGTTCTTACATTTATTTACATGTCCTTCTTTTAACTTTATTCTCTATATAGTATATATTTATATTAAGGGTTAATTTCCCCGAACAACCTGCAAAATACGCGTTTTGCCTGGAACCACCCGTAAAATAATTTTTCTCCGAAAACCACCCTTTCGTTATTCCTTTTTTCCAGGAACCACATGTTGTTAGTGCGTGATATTCAATAACTTTTTTTGCTATGAACCACCCATAGAACCCTGTTATTTTCCTAACCATAACTCGCAAGTTAAATCGATAAAAAACATCTAATTTATACAAAATAATTGGTTTCAAGAGTACCTGAGAAAGACGAATATTAAAATACGTTAGAGTGTCGAGTATCATTAGGTTATTTTAATTTTTAAATAAGTGTTTATTTTATGTCGCCTTTCGATTTTGTTAAGTAAGTGTTTGATTGTATATCACAAGGACCTCGAAGAGTCGTAATTTAAATTATGTTAATGTGCCGAGTAAAATGAAGTTATTATACTTCTTTAAATCAATATTTGATTGTATGTTGTCATTCGATTTTAATCAAAACTGTATGTCTTCTATAATAATATCAAAAGTTATGTCTTTTATGATAATATCAAAAATGGTACGTCAATCGTATGCCGAGTCATAATTTTTAGAGTTTATTTATGCCAAAATAAGATTGAATGTTACTGAAATTATAACTGACATTATAATATTGTTAGCAACAATAAATTTTAAATTTATGGTTTTATTACCTATTTTTTCAACTTTATGATAAATAAATACTACACTTACTTTCATTTTTTGGTCTTCTTTTGGGCCACCCATAAATTTTATTTTTTTCACAAACCAACCATTAAAGCGTGCTTTAACGAAAACATTGACGGCGTTAACTGCTGGTGATTTCTGAGAAAAAGGCGTAATGAAAGGGTGGTTTTCGGAGGAAAATTATTTTACGGGTGGTTCCGGGCAAAACGCGTATTTTACGGATGGTTTGGGGTAGTTAACCCTATTGACGGCACGTCGTTGTGTGCTGCAAATTTATTCTCAGATCTCCTCCTTAGTATAGTAAGGGTAAGCTGGGGTTGAATCCACAGGGAACGGTGAGAAGTTAACTTTTATCTACAAACTAAAGATTGAGGTTGTGAGTAAGCAAGTTAAACGAGTAAACAAGTGCGCAAGTTGTACTGGCGCGCGACAGAATGCAGTTATAAAAGTGTTAACAGAAACAGAGATAAGCTCGGTTCAGACTCGTCACTATGAACTCTATGTTTATCACTGGTCACTAAAGATATATGATATAATGTTCACGTAAGTTAAGGTCCGATCAAGGCTTAATAACCTACACATACATTCCGGTCAAAGTCTGTATGATATTATTACTCGGCCTAGTCTAATTAACCACGAATCCGGTCAAAGTAGTGATTAACTATTCTAGCGTTACTCCTATCATTCACTGTCATGTACCTCTGATAGTTTAACAATAGACAATAGATTCTATAATTAAGTCTGCGGGTCAAGGCTTCGCTTAACTATCTAACCTAATTATCATGCAATTGAGCTTGGAGTAATAATACTAAACATGTCATGCATTAAGTACCAGACCTCAAAATACATTATTCAAAGATCAGAATCCAAACCGAATTCAGTAAATTAGCTAGACATACTGAATGTATAAATCTCAAGCTTCAAAGTTAAACAACTAGAATAACAAAACAAATCTGAATGGCGCGTCGCTCTGCTCGCGTCGGAAGCTTGCACGCACGGCTCTTCGCGGATAGTGGATTTAGCAAATGTGCGGATGCTTGTGATTTCCTTCATGCAATGTATTTATAGTCTTGCTTGCTAGGGTTTCCACAATAAAATAGGCAAGAAAATATATGGAAATCATCTTTATCTCTAAAAACCAGCTTAGAAAATATTCTTGCGCGTGATGACGTCATCGCTCCGGATTTGTCGCTGGTTGCTGACGTCATCGCTTCCTTCTGCGCGACTCATTACTCGCGCGCTGCACTTCTCGCACGCCTGTTTGTTTTCCCGGTTTTGTTATGTTGTTGTTCTTTGCTCCGAGATTCAGCCTTCTTGTTGCACTTTTGTTCTAACTTTTCTGATAAGCCTGAGATGCAAAACTATACCAAAAGCGTAATCTTATACTAAAAATGTTAGAAATACAAGTAGTGTAAAGGACCCAAAACAGCATAAAAAAGTGCCTTATCAATATTAAAGTTTGTAATTTTATAATACAAATAATGTAAATTCAAAAATTAATGAAATTTAAATAAAGCCAAACATAATTATAAAAGGAACCACCATTTATGGCGTTGATAGGACAATCAGACGCCCTCCCCTCCTTAGAGGATGTTCAAGAATCCGGGAAACCAATGATATATTGCTATCTAAGGTCTCTACCTTAGAAGAGAGAATTTGAATTCTGGAGGAGTGACAAAAGGAAGGTTCATGCGCCGCTAGCTGCGCTTCATGGCAAGTCTTGCATATAGTATTTTTGTGTTGTAACTTGAATTTTAATGACATTTTGGACCTTATTCTGGGTGCAAGGTTATGTATGTGAAGGTTGTATCCTGTGGATTCATCCAATTTGGTGGACTCATGGATCCCTTCTTGCATCCGTTGATTGCATTTTTTGGACGCACCAGATTGCGCCACGTATGTGCATTTGTCATGTGCACATCACGTGTTTATTAATCAAATCATTATTTGTCAACGAGTGTTTATTAATCAAATCAATATAGGTTTTTCATTTTGAATGGTAACTGATTAAGCCTACATCTATAACATAAGGTAGAATAGTGATACAAGCCTATGTTAAGTAAAGATGATAACGAGATAAGATTCTAAAAGAAACTTCCCTGGTCCGCAAAGTCTTGAAGAGTCAACAAAGTGAATTAACGTGGTCATGGTCAACTTAATCAATGGTCAACTTAATCAATGGTCAACAAACTCATCGACTGAGGTATACCTTGTGGATTTCAATATGCTGAACTTGAAGTTTGACACTATGCACCCATGGGTGTCTAACATTTGATGATCAAGGATCATCGAGCTAACGACGTTACCAATAGCGCTTGCGGAAGGTTGTCCTTAAGTAGTAGTAGTAGTTAGTTAGCTAGTTTTTTATTTTTATTTTACTTTTTTTATTTTTAAGAGTAATGGTCCTAATTCTATACATCAAACCCAACCCACTGGTACAGGGCCTGGTACAAATCGTGCGAGACAACACATAGCGCGATTTGCCAAAAATATCGAGATAGAAATTAATCATCAATTCCTAATCGAATTTGATAAGGATCCTCAATATATTCAGACCTAAACCCTATATAAACATCTTACATGACAACAATTTTAACCTCGTAAACCTAATTCGCAAAAAATCATAAACCTTGAATAGAGTTAAAGTTGTGGAAAATTTCAAACGAAATTGGTAAGAGCCCTTGTTCAAACTGAGTTCAAACCATATTGTGCTACGTTTTTTGAGTGTGAATTTGAATTTTAATGGTGGTGAGTAACTGAAATCAGAGATTTGACCAGAGAAGACGAGGCACGACCGCACGGTACGAGGATGCAAAGAAGAGATCGAGTGGCATGTTACCAAGAGCACCGCGCGGCCTGATCCCAAGGACAGATTCAGTGGCGATGATATTTGATGATTATGTGAAATGGGATGACTATGATCTGTACGACGTTATCAAAACAGGTTCTAACAATTAGGAAGTACCTATGACACAGACAGTTCAGAAGGTATTTATGTTGAAAGTTGATCTGTTAGGGAGGAAGTTGCAAAACACTATGATCGATATTGGTGCAGGTCACAACATTGTGCATGCAAACATTTATGAATAGTTGAAAGACCAGTTGCCAAGATTACATGACAATGATGTTTTATTGGAATTAGGGATAGGATATTTGTTGAGCCGGCTGCGAACTTCAAATCAGAATTTAGGGATGCCCTGCTCTGATAGATTTTATGGTGCCAGAGATGAGGAGCAACAAAGTTGATGGATTTTCATTGTCATTTCTAGGACTGCAGTTCATGGCCAGAAAAAAATACAGTTGGATTTTAATGAGGAGACGTGAATATTAAGTGTTCCAGGTCAGATTGTTGCACTGAACATGATAGGAGAACCTACGGATAGAGTCACTACGTACTTTTATACACTACGCAACATGCAAGTGTGTGTTGCAAAAGAGTGAAATGGTGTTGCGTAAGCTTCGTGCAACATACAGCTTGTTGCAAAAGATAATGTTGCATAGGACGTGTCGCATAAGCCGTGCGACATTCATTTTGAGTATGTTGCATAAGCGTTAACAACTTTTGCAACGTAATGTTGTTGCGTTAGACTAAGTTGCATAAACGTTTTACCTTTTGCAACATGCTTCTCTCAGTGCAATGTTTATTTTAACGCAACGTGATATATGTTGCATAAGTATATATTCATTCAAATTATATTTTCTTAAGCAACATATTAAATGTTGCATAAGTGTAAGATGATCTGAGGCACCTTCACCTACGCAACGTTAGATATGTTTCATTAGTGTATATTGAAAAGAAATACTATCCCCTTACGCAACGTTATATTGTAAACGTAGCTTAACAGACACTTATGCAACATAGGTAAAATAAAATAGTAGACTTATGCAACATAGGTGAAATCAATAGTACACTTATGCAACATATCTGAACAAGGTTTCCAAATTGAAATTACAGAATGTCAACAGAACTGAAACATATTCACAGAACTGCATATCCGAAACAGGTTCTCGGATCAAGTCCAAAAAGAAGCTACAAGTTCACAAAATGAAAGTTTGATACGTTAGTAAAAGGAAATCGATACCCTGTTAACTTTCTGAGTTTGCAGCAGGAGCAGGTGGAATGTATCCAGTATGCGACGCCAAGGATTTCCATTTTTCCATCATCTCCCTCTTAAAAGCTTCAAAATCTTCACGCTCTCGAACTTGTTCCTCTCTTGTTTTCTCGAGAGCTTCCTTGGTTTCAGCAAGTTGCCGTTTGTTCTCTTCAAGCTCTTCTTGTAAGGTCTGATATGTCTGGAATGTGGCAGTAATTCCACCTCTAGGAAGTGGTGGTCTGCGGAAACTCTCACCCAACACAGCTGTTCCTCTGCGCTGCCTACCTCTTGCTGCCTCTATGAGATTCATTTGTTCATGTTCAGGTATCTCCCCTAGCTGATCAATGCCGACTCCTTGTTGCTCGGCCAATTCATGCAACTTGGCCATTAGCTTGTCCTGCATAAGAGAACACAATTCTTGAAACTGCCATTGCAAATTGCCAACAGGGTAGACAACAAATTCTTCAAAAATACATCAAGTGTCAAGACAGTTAAGACAGTTTACGTTTAACAGGGCAGACAACAAATTCCATTAACATTAACACTTTACATTACATAACAAGAAATGAAGCAGATTATGAATATCATCACTTTACATTACATAACAAGAAATGAATCAGGTTATGAATATCATCACTTTACATTACATAGTAGAAATAAAAAATGCACGACAGTTACATAACTTTATTTAACGAAGTCCACAGTCTAGTGATGTGCATCATAGTTTGACAACAAGCGCAACACAGTTTCACAACATAAACAAAGTCAAATATAAGTTCATCACAAATGCTGAACATAAAATAAGTCCACATCAAGTGCATCACAGTTTGTCAACAAAGTCCACAATTTCAAATAAAAATTCAGAAAAAATGGATGAGAGTAAGTTTACCGCCACTTCTGCTCCATTTGGATCCTTTCTATAAACTTCTTGGAGAACCGCAATTAAAGGAGCTATGTATCCTTCTGAAATGTACTTTTCAGCCCTCTCCCAAAAAGTCATCTTGCCTGAACAATGGTTCACATGGTCGCTCTCAACCCTTGTCTTTGTCATTCGGCTGGAGAATTTCTGCATAAAAAATTAATATTAGTGTGGCAGGCAGCGAGTATTTGCTGGAGATTAAAAACTAAAAATACAAAAGTTCAATGTGTTACCATAAATTCAGGGGTAGTAAATGATTTTTAGCCAATCCCACTCTTCCGGACGCTTCCTGAACTCGTAGGGAAGTTCTCCCTTGTTTTTCACACAGATGTGGCAGTTACACTTCCACTGGCGGAAGCGCTTTGAGGCCATGCGTAATATATACCCCTTCAGCCAATTATCCTCCTCATTTATCACAAAGAATGCCTAGAAGTGCAGATGGAATTAATATCAATTACAAACTAAAGTTTCAAATATAAACAAATGAAATGTACGCAAAAGACTTACGCTTATGTGATCAATGATATTCTTCCAAATCCCTTCACCCAACTCACTGAAGCTCGCAACATTCATTGGGATAGATTCCCTCACGTACCTTCCGATTTCATGCACTAGAAGCTTCTGGTGCTTATTAATGTATGGCGTATTGTCAGCTCTTTTTTTGAGTGTGATACGCCCTTTCTTTCGCACTTCTGCCTCAAGTTTAGCACCACACACAACTCCGCGTCCGCTAGGTAGCATAATTCCATCTGACAAAATTTAATCATTAAAAACTTTGTAAAAAATAAATTTGTAATGAGTCAAACAATTACCTGGTCCGACTTTTAATTTGGCTCTTATCCTCTTCATCCTTGCACCCTCTGATGCATCTTCTTCCATATTTTGTTCGTTGGGTGTCACGCTCCCTGTAATCAGGTATGTCCACTGATGACAATGGTGGAGGTTGAATTGGAGCTGACGTGTTTGGGATTGAGGATGGGGTGTTTCAGATTGACTAGTGGAATGAGTTCTAGGGTGATAACTAGCTGGAAGTCGAGACTGAATCAGGTTGTTGACTGGCTGCTAGTCTGAGGTCTGCTAGTCTGAGGTCTGCCGGTCGGCTGAGGTTGATTTTGGGACTGAGGTGAACAAGCTGACAATTGCGGCTGACTATTCCTGGGTGGGGGTTGGTTTTGGGAAACAGGTGAGCCTGTTGATAGCTGCGGCTGGGTATTTACTAACGGATGGGGCTGAGTTTGGGAGTTGCAGACCTTCTTTGTGGTTGAAAATTCTCGCCATTTCTGGATTGAGGTTGGGAGGCTGCTGATATTTGCGGCTCAGGATTATCTCAGTCTGGGATATTGTTCTGGCCTTCTTCTTTCGGATCGGCACCTTCCCAACAAATGTCCTCACTTTCTTTGACCTAACTTGCATCGGTTGAGAATGATTGTCATCCTTCCACAAGGCCTCACCTATGATTGTATCATCTACAACAATAATAACAGAAATCAATTTCACCTTTGTCAACCACTTAAAATAGTATAATCAATTGATAAATCACTGTCAAGAGCCAAGTGAAAATTACCTTCAGCAATGGGACTTCCTTCAGGCGTTGAACTGCGTCTTCCAGGTGAGGCATTGCGTGTCACAGGGCTGGAACTAAGAACAGGGTTGGGACTACGCTGAACAGGGCTGGGTCTACGCTGAATAGGGCTGGGACTACGCTGAACAGGGCTGGGACTTCGCTGGTAGGGGCTGGGACTGCGTTGGTCGGGTGTTGGACTGCGTCTCTCGGAACAGGCATTTCCTTCGGGGGTTGGACTGCGTCTCTCAGGCGAGGCCGGTTCAAGCGAGTCACTATCTTCAACAGGACTCTCTTCAGGGTCGCTAATCAGTACTGGGTCGCTAGCAGTATTTGGGTGTAGAGTTCGCATCCGGATTCTATTCGATTTCCTTGGCTTAACCACCGCCTGGATCTGAGTTGAGCGCTTTGCAGCTGACTCCTCCCTTAGTATGTCTATTAGATCTCGCTTTTTACCCGGTTTTCCGGCCGGTCGGGGTTGTATGTTGGCCGTCGGAGGGTGCGCCTTAGACTGAGCATTTATCTTCGCTTTGCTGGTGGCTTGGCTATTAGGTTCTTGCGGGGAGGCATGGCGACGACGATTCCTTCGTTCGTCAAATTCGTCGAAGCGGCGCGGCTGGGAATGAGATAGAAACACAATGTTAGGTCTGGTTAGGGTTTCAGTGACTTAGGAAACTCTTGGACGACGTGGCACCAGCTTATTGGTTAATTTGATATCACACAGATTATAATCTGCACCCTTTATAAACCCAAAATCGAATCTGCACCCTTCATAACCCCTAAACCCTTAGAATTTTGTAACCCCTGAACCCTTAGCAGATTTTGTAACCCCCTCAAACCCTTAGCAGATTTTGTAACCCCCTCAAACCCTTAACAGATTTTGTAACCCCTGAACCCTAACAAAAACACCCCTAAACCACTAAATTCTCACACATAATATGTGCATACACCATAGTAGAATCTCAAACACCATATTAAAATGATCCAACAACCGATAGACAAATAAACACAAGTAAAATGATAGCAAATTCATGATCATTAACCTAAACACACAAGTAAAATATGAACGAACACACACAAGTAGTAAAATGCATAGTAGCTTGCCATGATCATCAAATCTCAAACACAAGTAGTGAAATGAACGAACACACACACATACACAATTAATAGTAGCCATGATCATCAAATCTTAAACACACAAGTAAAATGATCCAACACACACATACACGTACACATTAAGTAAAATGGTCATCATCATCATCATCAAACCCGAATTCGAGCTCTTCATTACTACTATCTTCATCATCTTCAAACTCATCTTCCGACTCATTGTAATTAATAGTAGAATTATAGCAATCCGGTGGTGCTTGTGGTAAAGATCCCATATCAACCTCAAGAGTGCATATGGGAACATGTGGAATGTTGTTTAAAGTATCCTCTTGATAAGCTTCTACAATGCCTAATGAATCATTCACTTCAAGCGCTAATGTACTAGCATTGTAAGTTCCTCTTTGGGCCACAACGTTGATTACCTTCCAATTGTCACCCAACTTAGGATCATCGATGTAAAACACTTGTCTAGCGATGGATGCTAAACAATAAGGCGTGTCCTCATAATACCTTCTTGATGTATCCAATGATTCGATTCCGTGGTCTTTTCTAATATCTCCTTTATTTTCATTAAACCATCGACATTTGAAGACAACAACATTCACGCCTTTTGGATATAGTAACTCGATAACATCTTCGAGCACACCATAATATTTCTCATCATCTGTTTCAACCATTACACCACTGTTTTGAACTGTCAACAATCTAGAATCTCGATCCCATGTCACAAATTTTACGCCGTTCACCTCGCATTGTGAGTAAAAATTATGTGCTTGAGGTTCGCATGATAAAGAGTAAAGGTACTCATTGAAACCACGCATCTCCATCCGCTGGATGTCTGAAATCACCCACACCGTCACCAACTCGACGTTCCCCATGCCAACGCATTTCCTTTGCCACGTGTGGAGATGTATAAAGACGTTTGAGCCTTGGGGTAATAGGAAAGTAACGGATAATTTTTTTAGGAACCCTTCTTCCACCATTTTCATAAGCATAACGCGGCTCCTCACAGATAGGACAACTATCAAAATGTTCATACTCTTTGTAGTATAATACACACCCGAATTCACATCCATGAAATATCTCATAACCCAATCCTAACTTCTTCAAAACTTTCTTAACATCTCGATAGGATCTCGGATAGTTGTTCTCTTCAGGCAACAAACTTCTACAAATATCCAAATGTTTATCAAAGCTCTTATCCGACCAACGACTTTCAACTTTCACTTGTAGTCCCTCCAAAATACACTTCAATACCGTTTTGTCACTTCCCAAAAAAATTGGGCGATGAGCTTCCTCTAAAAGACTACAATACTTCTCATAAGCAATGTTATTCTCAACAAGATCAAAAGTATCTTCCACCATGTCATTTGTGGCAACATCACGTAGAGGAAACACCTCATTCAATAACTCTATAGTTGAATAATTATCTCCACCAACAACTTGCATATCATTTGATTCATACCTCACTTCTAATGGTTCAACTTCCTCACCATGCAATGTCCAAACTTTATAACTTTTCATCATCCCATATTGAACCAAATGTCGCCGCATTTCGCTCAAATTAATCCATTCTCCGCCGCCCTTACAAAGCCTACATGGACAAGGATGTAATTGTGTAGTACAATTATCTCTTACAAATTGTATGAAACCTTCAATCCCCTCAAAATAGCGTCGATCCACTCTTGGCAAATTTATCCAAGACCTATCCATGACTTGATTATTCTTCGATTTCCTAAAAAATACAAATAATTGCATCTTCAAACTCAAACAAATCTTCACACAAAACAACTCAATCAAACGAAGAAATTTCATTCAAAACGGATTACCTCAAGAAATTTAAAATTTTCAACGTATGAAGTGTAGATCAATCACGCCGTGTTCAATATGCAATTCCTATGAGATTGCAAGAGTAAATGAAGGTTTAAAAGTTGAAGAAACGAGGAAGGAGCGCAGGACTTCAGTTCATGGAGAGTTTCGGAGAGGGAGCTGCGTACACTGCGTTTCTTGGTTGCTTTTGCAATTAATGTATCATACTTTTGCAACATACATAGCATAAGTATGTTGCGTAACCGAAGGAGAACAAACAACCCTTACCAACCATCATAAATTTATTCGTACTGTTTGCTTTCAAACGACGTTGAAAAGTCAACAAGTTTTTCTCTGTTCCACGTAATGCAACATACATTATGTTGTTGCGTTATAGTATGTTGCATTAGTACATCATTTTAAGTAATGCAACATATGGTTAGATGTTGCTTTAGTGTATGTTGCGAAAGAGATCTTAGACAACGTGTCCTCTTATGCAACGTCAACTTAAATGTCGCGCGAAGCCTATGCAACATACACCTATGCAACACCAATTTCTCAGTGTTGCAAAAGGTATAAAAGTACGTAGTGAGTGGTGCACACACAAACACATATCAAAACTCCTACCTTGAAAAAACGAATTTGAGGGATGATAGGAGGAGAACCTAGGACCCTTGATCCCACTGATGAGGAAGAGCTATGCCACTGTGAGATACGTCAGTGTGTAACCTAACAACCTGTCACTCCCACTATCAGAGTAGGCTCAGAAGTGATAGAGAATTGCCTAGTTGATTCAGGATTTGCAACTAGTCTGATGGCATATACACTTTTCAAATGTCTGGGTATCAAGAATAGACATGTTGTGGAGAGCACTCGATGGATAATGCGATCAGGAGATTCCGAGAAATGAAGAGGTAAGTGAAGTGTATCCCTACATACTTAGAGGTCATTATTCTACCTAATGATGATACCCATACCACGCACCATCAGTTTGTTTTGGGACGATCGTTCATGGACGCGACAAAAATGATAATGAACGCATACACCCAAACTGTGACACTGAGGATAGAATTGAACACATTCAGGTTCCACGTGAATGATGCATTAATGGAGCATTACGTGGAACGTTTCACTTAGATAACACATTTGATGGCATTTTATTTCATGCATTTGATAGTTTTCATTTTATTTGTGTCACCGTTCTACTTTATTCTTGAAATTTGGGACGCACTGCGAGGACGCGGTTTACTTCTAAAGTGCGGTGGGTTAGTAAGTTGAGTCTCAATTTATTTTTTACACTTATATTTACTTTCGGCATGGATATCTCGTCTAATAAAAAGCTTGTTTTGAATATTAATAGATTAAATGAAAAGAACGACTTGTAATGAAATTATATTGCAATGTTCGAACACAAATTCTACTGATCTATCTGACTCGACTTATGTTATAGAATTGACATGTGTTAACTGGCGAATGATTTGATTGTATCTTCTTGACTATAATATACTCGAGATGTGGAGTTGATAGCAACGTTCTAAAGATGATCTAAGTCGTTCAAAGTTCTGATTAACTGACTATTATGATTGACTTGGAATTGTGGAGGTTGACGCTTCGTAGGTTTGAAAAACAATGAGTAGCTCCGCCACAAAGTATATCAAAGACAAAACATCTAATTGTGGCAAAACAAGAAAACAGTCTGTCTATCTTGAGTTCTAAATAACTAGGAAAAGAGGTGGTGACCCCTTTCTTGACTTGCCTAAAAAGGAACAAGGATAAGAGCGAGCGGGACGCATTCCAAAGATGCTATCCAAAGTCTTTGACTGGAATGGGGTTTAGGAAAACACTAGTATTGGAGAAAAGCAACAAAGGGTTAAATTCACCATTAAGTTAATACATAATCTAAAAGGACGATGTCGAGCTATCAGTATTTGCCCTTATTTGGTACCGACGGAGGAAATTAAGTTAATACTCAAACAATATTTTTTTAACAAGAGCTATATTGTATTGCACATTAAACATAGCCACAATCATAGCCTCAACCCCATTCCATACCGCTATCTATGTATTCAAGTGATGAGTTTTGATGGCAAAACTATTATAATATGGTCATTTTGTAGTTAATTGTGAAAATGATGGTTTTATGCAAAGCGAGATATAATAATAGTGTTTTTCATAATAATTGTTAGTATTAAAATTATATTAACATGTGTCGGATGACGCGTGATATGCAATTTCTAATGTAGTTGTGACAGTGATTGTTTTTTTTATAATATGGCAATTGTACTAGAGTTATTTCATAATTAGTTGTTACAATAACGTTTTTCTTAAAAATAGTATTTTATAATAGTGATTTTCTTAATTGTCCAACATTAAAATACATTTTTCCCTCATAAAGGCAATAAATATGAATAGACTTTATTTGTATGAGTAAGGATCAGGTGAAACCGACATCCTATATGTAAAATAAAACGTAATCCAAACCATACAATTCAAAAAATGAATGGTGATGATTTAAAACAAATTTGTAAATGTAATTAATATTTAATCATTAAAAACTCTAATAAAATATCCAAAAGGGCAAATTAGTCACACAAAAATTAGCGAGATTTGGTTGGGGTTTCCTTGATACTAGGTAACAGACGACTGAATTATCGAGGTGATTATTTTCGATTTGTGGTATTTGATTCAAGCTTAAAGTTGAATGAAACGCTTTTAAATTTCTGAATTTAAACATGCAGTGTAAATGCGTCAAAAGCTTTACTTTATGGTGTTTTTGAATTATGATTCCTTGTTAACGGTGGTATATACAGATTTTGATTCACTATTACGTTGCGTTCGGTTCTTGAATCAAATTGATCTTTCCATGAAATAACTTCAAGTTGGAGTCCATGTATGCAAAGAAATTAATGCAAGATGTCGATGTTGGCAACGATCAACTAGCTGTTGGTTCATGTATTATCAATTAATACACGACACTATACCGAACCAATAACATATTTATTTGAAATAATGCTTTGTCATAAGTTGGTTCATGATTTGATGTAAATCGGTTCATGAACCATTTGATAGCAAATGTTGAGCCAGACAATTTCTTATTGTATTATTTATTAATATACGACATTAAATACTGAACCAACACATATTTATTTGAAACATTACTCTATTGTAAGTTTGTTCATGATTTGAGGTAAATCAATCCATAAACAATTGGTACCAAATGTTGAACCAGACATAATGAATGTTATGTTTCCGAATTTATATACGTTTGGCTCATGAATTAAAAAGGTATTAAAATTCAGAACTAATGTAAATTGAATCATGTAGTATTAATTAATTAATCATATAATCTAAAAATTCAAAACTGCTATTTTTAGAATTAGGACGGTATATAGCATGAGATTATTGATCAATCGATTACTGATAAGTCACTTTCATATGATATTTTATGTCCTTTACACTATGCTTGTTTGTATATTTTCTCGTATAAGATTACGCTTTTTGTGTAGTTTTATATTTCAGGGAATAAGTGGACCACAAGTTGAAAACGAGCTAAAAGGCCATACTTTAGAGCATTATACCGGAAAAGGCAGTTTCGACCTTTGCTGCTTCGTAAGGATGCCGAGAATGATTTACTGATCGGATGGAAACGAACTTTATATGGATGAAAAGCTAACTCAAAGGGCTACAACTCTCTAGTTTACTTCAACTTCAGATTCGTAATGGAAGATAGTCAAAAACGAGTTGTAAGAAGAAACAGTGCCACTGCAAACTGCAGAATATATTTTATGCGAGATTTTAGGGATAAAGATAGAAATCTAAGATTATCTATTTCCTAGTTGGAACTTAGAAATCTAAGATTATCTATTTCCTAGTTTGAACTTAGGAATCTAAGATTATCTAACTTAGAAATCTAAGATTATCTATTTTAGAAATCTAAGATTATCTATTTTAGAAATCAAAGATTATCTCTTTCCTAGTTTGAATTTAGGAACCCTAGATGAAGCATATAAATACAAAGCTAGAGACATGCAGCCATCATCCGCCCTAGAGGCGAGACTAAGAGCAGAATTGAAGAGAGTTCGCAGAACTGTCGGCGCAAGACTGGGACGCGCACTGACGACGCGCGCATCAGGCTATAGTGTCTTTACTTGTTGTTTTTATATAAATATTGAGATGAATATGTTCAGCATGTCTAGCTAACTTTCTGAATTCAGTTTAGACTTTATTCTATGAATAATATGTTTTTAGGTTTTATTCTTAATGCATGACCTGTTTAGTATTGTTACTCCGAGCATACTTGCATGATAACTAGTTTAGATAGTTAGGCGAAATCTTTACCCGCAGACCTAATTATAGATTCTATTATCTAACGTTAAACTACCAGGGGTACGTTACAGTGAATGATAGGAGTGGCACTGGAATAGTTAATCACTACCTTTACCGGATTCGTGGTTAATTAGACTAGGTTGGGTAGTAATATCATATTGACCTTTACCGGAATATATGTGTAAGTTATTAAGCCTTTACCGGACCTTAGCTTGCGCGAACAATCAGTCAAAGATCCTTAAAACCCGTGATAAACATAGAAGTTCATAGTGATAAGTCTAAGCTGAGCTCATCTCTCATTTATAGTTTACACTCGTATTTATTCTGTGCGCCAGTAGTACTCACGCTCCTGTTTTCTTTCTTTTACTTGTTTAACTCACACAACCCCAATCTGTAGTTGTAGATAAAAGACGACTTCTCACCGTTCCCTTTGGATTCGACCCCTGACTTACCTAGACTATACTAAGGAGGAGAGAGACAAATTTGCAGCACTCAACGACGTGCTCGTCAATTACCAGCAATTAAGGATGAAGTAATTATGAATATATTTGAATATATTTATCAATCGATTACCAATATTTTGAATATATTTCTAATGAATCAATTACGAACGTACCCTTATGAATATTAAAAATAATATATTTAGTGATTAAACCCGATCGTAGGATTATGAAAACGAGTGCTTAAAATTTCGTTTCATCTTCTAACCTAACCTAACCTAACCTAGCCTAACCTAACCTAACCTAACCTAACCTAACCTAACCTAACTTATGCGTTTCATTTGATCCATTGCCTATTTATATAGCACACATATTGAAAATGAAAATGAGCACTTTAAGATAGATTATTGGCTGATGGCACTACACAGAAAAGATAATAATAGCATATTAGTGTAATATTATGTTCAACCTCCTCCAAAACTAAATATTCATAAAACCGATGAAAGAAAAAAATCAGAAGACACCATAACTGGAGATACAGATCTAGTGATACCACATAAATTTGTGCAAGTTATAAAATGCATCCATCATAATGAAGTAACGATTTGAAAATGGATTGAACAATCTTAATTAGTTGGGTTAATTGCAGTAAACCACCATTATAATATGGTGTTTTGCAGTAAACCACCATTATAATTTTTTTTGCAAAACGAGTATATTATAACATCGCCGTTAACACAAAACCACCAATTTTACTGTTCCGTTAAAAATCGTCGTTAAATCGAATTTTTTATTATTAATTTAATCTAATTTTAGGGTTAATTGCAGTAAACCATCATTATAATATGGTGTTTTGCAGTAAACCACCATTATAATTTTTTTTTGCAAAACGAGTATATTATAACATCGCCGTTAACAGAAAACCACCAATTTTGCAGTAAACCACCATTATAATACGGCTGATCCTTTCACGAGACGAGAAAATAAATATAACTAAATTTTCAGTAACAAAAAATAGTCTGATAGTTCGGATAAAGTTTAAGAGAAACAAAGAATTTAGATGAGACAGAATGACTCAATATTAACTATTGGTTTAGATTAATTTGCGGTAAAAATTAAAGTTGGTTTTTATATAATGGGCGGTTGAATTTGCAAAAAACCCTAGCGGTTGAGATTGATGGTTATTTTTTTGAATCAAATCTCATATGTTGGATTATTAGTATTCAACGGTTGAGATCATATCGCACTGTCTCACATTTATTTATCCGTCCTTCTTAAACCTTACTTCTGATAGTCCATTGAAATGTTATTTGGATTGGGTGAAGTGTTCGAATCCCCTCACCACCATTTCTCTTTTTATTACTTTAATCTTTACACAATAGTTTAATTTTTTTTGGTCTCTTACTTTACGCAAATTCTTTAAACTTTACACGATTTTTAACGGAATAGTAAAATTGGTGGTTTTCTGTTAACGGCGATGTGATAATATACTCGTTTTGTAAAAAAAATTTATAATGGTGGTTTACTGCAAAACACCATATTATAATGGTGGTTTACTGCAATTAACCCTAATTAGTTTCAATTTGTTGTGCATTATCACATGCGAATCCATAAATGAGATTCCGGTACGAACAATAAAATCTAAAAATTTAAAAATATAAGTCTCTCTGATTTAAGGTTCTAGAAGGACGAGTAAATATTTGTAAGACGGAATAATATTATCTTAACCATTGATTTTTATTAATCTAACGGTTGATATTAATAATCGTCATTCTCAACCGCCCGTGTATATATTTTAATTAAAAACTCATTAAATCCCAACTGTTAGATCAATCATATCAATGGCTGAGATTACATTCTCATGTCTTACGAAATTTTATTTTCTCTCTAGATCTGAACTCTCTTTAAAATACAAAACATAAATAAATAGACAATTAACTAAAAACTATAAATTAAAACTTGGGAAATACAAATCTCAACAATCAATAAACCATATCAACTCCAGTGCATATTAATAAATAACATGAAATTGAATCACATTCGTTGGTCTTCTTCCATTCATACATTAAGAAAGAAATTCTCCAACCCACAAATTTTCTTCACTATTTCTACTTGTTAAATCGTTGCATGCGCATCCAACCAATTGCCTCTCTTGAGTCCATACCAAGGTATATCTGTTCCAACTCTTTGCTCTTTAGTTCTAAATTTTGAGTGTCTTACTATGTATTTAAATTTCATAATTTAATATTTTTGTTTGTACAAACTTTTTATCGGGTCCATTGTTTTAGTACAGAAATTTTATCACTCTCTTGATAGATAGTACCAATACACTAATTAGTCTGTTACAACTTACTTTTTGTGAGTTATATTTCAATGGTTAATTGCAAATCTTCATAGTAAGTGATATTCCACTAGATCACCATTGTATTAAAATATTCCATTAAACTATCTTTATAACTATCTCTAATAATTTCTAACAAAAAGTGATTAAAAAAGTGGTGAAGTGAAATATTATTTATTATACTGGAGTGGAATATAATTAAAATAATATTATTATATTAAAAAAGTCAACATATTTAAAGAAATTATGTCAAAAAATTAATTGCTCACGGAAATAGTTATTGTGGAATAACATCTATTGTGCGGGGTTTTTTGCAATCAACCTGTATTTAAATAATGAATCAATCACGTTTAATAGGAACTTCTATGTCCCTTCTCATTTTGTTAAAATCTAAATCTTTACTAGCTTGATGGGAACTTCTATCTCCCTATGTATTCAGTAGGGTCTTTGTTTGGCGTACTTTCCTTTCCTTCAAAGGATCTTTCGGTTTCTTCTCTCTATGACATGTATCTCTTGACTTTTTTTCTTATGAAGCAATGAGAGGTTATTTGTAACATCTTCATTTGAGATAGTTTTCCATTTCACATGTGACTCCTCATTAGAGAGACCTTTCGTTTTCTTTGTTTCTTTAGCTAAGGTATCTACTCGTCCCTAAATGACAATTATTCTTAAGATTGCTCTGATTTCTCTGCAACATGATCTTTAATACAAGAACATTCCCTATATTTCCATCTCTATAGATTCACATTTCATCATCTCTTCAAAGACATTCTATAAGTAAAGGGGTGAAATTGTCCATCTTTATATGCCTGGCGTTGTTGAATTTGTGGTATAAATATTAAATCGAAAATCATACACGCAAGTTCCTACTGCAACAATTCCTAAGATAAATTCATAGAAATATGTTAGAGCTACTTATACAAATCTACAAAAGTTAGAAGTTATAATCCTACAACAATGAGGTATTTTTAGTAAGTACTAAAGACATGATAAAAAAAATTGAATCAAAATGAAAAAATTATACAAGAATCCTACTTCAAACTTAGGTTACGCAATGATAATGTAAAAAAAGTCATTCATAAAGGGGTTTCGTTTGATAACGCATTCTATATTCATCTCTCACTCTTTCCTAGAATGGTAGTAATACCTTAGAAACTCAATTCTCAAATTATTGTTCTGTTGAACCGCGAAGAACTTAAATCCCATATTCTTAACATATTGATATATTATTTGTTAGTTCAAGTATGCTTTAAACATAACCTAATTGAATTGCGAATGTTGCTCTCGCACACAACCGATGTCCAATGTCAACTTTCACTATCTTTTAAAAACGAAGTTCAACTCACATTCAATAACTTTTGGCATGAGTTATCTTTAACTCACATTCGATGTGCTCTTTAATCTTTGAGTTTAAATTTTGGGTAAGCATATTATGTTCACTAAATAAGTTTAGTACAACATTACAAGAGTATCTTGAAACATGTACTACAACTCAAGGAAATCAAACTCAATAACCATATATAGAGAAACTTTTCTTCTTAGTTACTTTTAATTTTGCAAAAAATACGGGGTCGTTGGATTTGATAATTACTTTTAATTTAAATCTAATTTGTTAGATTAATCTTAATCAACAAAGGAGTTTGTGTCTTACTGTCTCATGAAAATTTATTAATCCTCGATTTTTTTCCTATTATCAATATATATATTAATCGGAAAAATAACAAGAGAGACATGCATTTATTTATAGGATGATAAGACATTATCATAATAGTTGATTTCTATTCGTCCAACTGTTCCTCTCACTCGGTTGAGCGAGCTTGCTTGTTCTTTATTTGTAAGTTTAAGCGACTCGGGCGAATGTCATTTGGGCGAGACAATTGCGCTAATGATACGAGTGTTCGATCGAGCGAACCATTTACTCGGCCGAGTGGATATGTTCTTGGACTAGGGGTTCCTGGACCTCTTTAACTCGGCCGAATAAGCTTCATTCGAGCGAGTGAAGCTATCTCCATATTGATAAGGGTTTTTACCGAAAACCACCCTCTCAATAGATCAATTTTAACAAAACCACCCCTTCAATTTTTGTTGAGATAACCACCCATCAATTCAAAAATCGTTTAATCTTGATACCCTTTCACTATTTCCGGCATCTCTTGTTGGAAAATTGCTCGTTGACTAAGTTGACTATGCTTTAAATCTAATTTCAACACTAAAATACTAATCTAATAACATCATTAACACAAAAACAAAATAAAATAAAGATTAATGTTGAGAAATGTTTTGATTTTTGAGTTTGTAATGATAGATGAAGGTTGGGCTTACGAGTTTTTTGATAATCCAAGCACAATTGAACAAGAATAAAGCTAAATTAAGGTTAATGATAATGTTTAATTAGTTTACTAATGAATTTTTTTGATTTAAAGCTTGTTCAGCTTAGTCAACGACCAGTTTTCCATCAAAAGATCCCAGAACCAGCGATAGGGTGTCACGATTTGATATTTTAGAATTGATGGAAGGTTATCTCAAAAAAATTGAAGGGATGGTTTTGTTAAAATTGAGCTATTGAGAGGGTGTTTTCGCAAAAACTCCTATTGATAACCGTCATTCTTAACCCCGCGTATATTTTGCAAATTCAATAACCAATTTTCATTAAAAATTAATTTAATCTTAATCGTTAGAAAAATGATAGCTAACCCGTATCTTACAAAACTTAATTCTCCTTCTAAATTTTAACTCTATGTCAGTTAATAACCACAAATCTTGTGCACCAATTACTAGATTTTCATCTTTGTTTTTACCTTTTTTCAAAAGTATACAATTGGATCAATTAAAGAATTCATAATTTTGGTTGATTGATTCAATAAAATGATTGAAGGAAATCTGATTTTGTGAACTTTTGCTTGTATGTTGTTAGTTTCGAAACTCATTGTCATGGCTGAAAATGAGGTGTACACTCAAGACGGGACTGTGGATATACACAACAACCCCGCAAACAAAACAAAAACTGGAAATTGGAAGGCTTGCTCATTCATCCTTGGTACCACCAGCAAGAGTTTAACCCCATTTTGATCCACACGCAAGTTGCTAATGCATATCTGTGTTTTGGGTTTCAGGTAATGAGTGCTGCGAAAGATTGGCATACTATGGTATGAGTACCAATTTGGTGAATTATTTGCAGGAACAACTTGGCCAAACAAATGTTCAAGCCCTCGAATAATGTCACCAATTGGTCGGGTACATGTTATGCGACGCCATTACTCGGAGCGTTTCTTGCCGATTCATATTTAGGAAGATACTGGACTATTGCCATTTTCTCAATCATTTATGCCATTGTCAGCTACTTCTGAATACCTTTTTCTGTTTGTCCAAGTTATGATTTTCATAGACTTATACATACTAAATTTCTGCTGCAGGGGATGACATTGCTTACGCTGTCTGCCGCTGTCCCGGGATTAAGGCCATCATGCCAAAATGATACTTGCACATCAAATGGGATACAAACTGCTGCCTGTTTTGTTTCACTTTACTTGATCGCCCTCGGAACTGGGGGAATTAAACCTTGTGTATCATCCTTTGGTGCTGATCAGTTTGATGATTCGGATGAAAAGGAAAAGAAAAAGAAGAGCTCTTTTTTCAACTGGTCTATTTCTCTATAAATGTTGGTGCAACAATAGCATCATCAGTACTTGTTTGGATACAGATGAATGTGGGTTGGGATTGGGGTTTTGGAATCCCTGCAGTCGCGATGGGTATTGCTGTCGTGTTTTTCTTCTTTGGTAGTAGTCGTTACAGGCTTCAAAAACCAGGAGGAAGCCCTCTTACTCGGATGGCACAGGTTATTGTTGCTGCTTTGCGAAAGTCTGGTGTAGCAGTTCCTAAAGATAAGTCGAAACTTTACGAGACTGAGGCAATGGAAAGTAGCATTATCGGAAGCCGCAAAGTTGAGCATACTAACGAGTTTACGTAAGAATTTCCAATGCCTACTTACTTTAAGATGACTAGTACTGGTTTTTAGTTAATATGAGCATCATTTGGTTTGATTTCAGGTTTTTTGACAAAGCTGCCGTGCCAACGAATACTGATTCCATGAAGGACTCGCCAAATCCATGGAGACTTTGCACTGTAACCCAAGTGGAGGAGCTAAAAGCCATTATCCGGCTGCTACCAATTTGGGCAACCGGTATAGTATTTGCTGCAGTCTACACTCAAACAAGTACTATGTTTGTACTGCAAGGCAATACCATGGATCAACACATGGGTCCAAATTTCAAGATTCCATCAGCATCCTTGTCCCTTTTCGATTCACTCAGCGTACTATTTTGGGCAGCTGTTTATAATGACATGATAGTGCCGCTCGCAAGGAAGGTAACTGGCCATCCAGGAGGTTTCACTCAGCTTCAGAGAATGGGTATTGGTCTAGTCATTTCTGTATTATCTATGATTGTTGCAGCTATACTGGAAGTTGTTCGATTAAAAGTCGTGAGGGAGAACAACTACTATGATCTTGAGTACATACCAATGTCAATCTTCTGGCAAGTCCCACAATATTTCTTAATTGGCTGTTCCGAAGTGTTCATCTTGATTGGGCAGTTAGAATTCTTTTACGACCAGGCACCTGATGGAATGAGGAGTTTGGGCACAGCCCTGTCGCTTACAACCTTATCGGTCGGGAACTACTTAAGTACTCTCATCGTTACAGTTGTGACGAAGGTGACTACAAAGAATGGGGAGTTAGGCTGGATACCGGACAACCTTAACCGAGGACATCTTGATCATTTCTACTGGCTTTTAGTTGTTTTGTGCATGATCAATTTCTCATATACCTTTGGGTTGCTAGTTGGTACAAGTACAAGAAGGTGGCAAGCAACATCCATTCCATAGAAGCAACTAAGTAGTTAAACTTGGATGTGTTTGTTGTACCTTCCTTTAAATTTTATTGTTTGAATGATTGGATTCAGTAAGGTCTCGTTACTTAAATTTGGAAATGAATAATTGTTGATTTTGTTGACTTATTATAATTTTGATTGCTAGAAATCTCCCTAACTAATGAGGGTTCTTCATTTAATAGGAATTATTCATTTAAAATGACATAAACAATTTTATGTTGTCGGGTGAATCGATTGAAGTTGTTGGTAAGGAAGGGGACAGGAGGTCTGAGGAGGGGAAATTAGGTGTGCTAAGAAGAAAGATAAAGCTAGTGGCTATCGAGATGAGGCAAAAGGAAAGGGTGATTCAGAAAGTTTTGGGGGGAAAAGTAGGAGTGTTCTAGCAGCAAAAGAATGAAACAAATAGATATGTTAAATCTGGAACGAATGCAGTCTTTCATCAACAGATATAAAGTGTTTGTAAAGTGGATATATCCGAGCAAAAACAGTTTAACCTAGTGGGAAGCATCGCTGGTGGGGCTGTTTTTTTTGGAACACAATCGAGTTTGAAAAAAATGTTACATGATATGTCACTACACCATTTTGACACTAATGCGACAGATTATACGATGTTGGGTTTGTACCAGTGTCTTAAGAGCCTAAGTGACAAGATTTACACGTCGCTTAAAATTGTGTCGCATTGGAAGTCCTATACGACGGTACTAATACGACAGGAAAACTATGTTACTTAAGTAAACTTTTGCGACAGAATGTAAATCAACAACCATGTCCAGTCGCTTTAGTTGTCCTACGTGACGAGGCTCTTGTAACAAACGTGTTTCTGTCACTTAAGTGTAACTTTAAATGCCTTCGTCAACTTAACCCTGAACCTTGAACCTTGTGCAAATCAAAGGTAAAAATTTGAGGCAGCTAGCTAGAGTCAAAGGTGTACACAGGTATCAAATTTATTTAGCATACTTAGCCATTATTTAGCATACTTAACCCTGAACCTTGAACCTTGAACCTTGAACCTTGAACCCTGAACCCCGAATCCTAAACCCTGAACCTTGAACCCTATAACCCCGAACCCTAAACCCTAAACCCTGAACCTTAAATCCTAAACCCTGAACCCTGAACTCTGAACCCTGAACCCTGAACCTTAAACCATAAACTCTAAATCATAAATCCAAACAAAACAAAACATATTGGAATAACTTTGGTTATACCTGATTTTTCAATTGAACTAGTCAATTACGATAAAGAAATTAAATTGAATTTGCATATTTGAAATAATTGCAGTAGAGAATAAGTCAAATCACTCCAAACTACCAAAGTGATATAAATAAGTTAAAAAAAAGGAAGAAATAAGGGTAAAGTATATCATTTGGATATTTGGATAGAAACTCATTCAAGCAAAATCACTTCTCTATTGTAAATAATTTAAATTAATCGTTTTTGCATTCGGACAAGGTAAATTTCAAAACTTATTAAATAAATAAACAAGCCAAAAATCATTCAGACTTACAAATCTTGCATTTCATAAATTATTCATTTTTAGCCTAAAATTGTGTATATTCTCTGCTTTTGTCAACAAATCATTTTATAAGTAAATTCTTAGCCTGAATTTAAACACTTATAATTTTTAACTACATTCTTATTTTTACATTAGATTAATGTATTTATGAAAAATTAATAAATTATAGTGTTTGGAGGCAAAGTTTTCTATGTTTTGTTATCAAGTATTTGGAGGGAAAATGAAAATTTTAAGGGGTAAAAATGAAAATTGGGGAAATGTCAAAGGGAAATGTCCCTGGTGGATGTTTAGACTTGGACAAAAACGGATGCGTATAAGGAATGAGGTCACGTCGTTTTGTGTGCAATGTAAAGCATCTGTTCGGGTCAGCTTAAAATTGGGGAAAAGCGCAGATTAGGGTTGAGAGTTTTGGAGAGCGCACTACACCATTTTGACACTAATGCGACAGATTATACGATGTTGGGTTTGTACCAGTGTCTTAAGAGCCTAAGTGACAAGATTTACACGTCGCTTAAAATTGTGTCGCATTGGAAGTCCTATACGACGGTACTAATACGACAGGAAAACTATGTTACTTAAGTAAACTTTTGCGACAGAATGTAAATCAACAACCATGTCCAGTCGCTTTAGTTGTCCTACGTGACGAGGCTCTTGTAACAAACGTGTTTTCTGTCACTTAAGTGTAACTTTAAATGCCTTCGTCAACTTAACCCTGAACTTGAACCTTGTGCAAATCAAAGGTAAAAATTTGAGGCAGCTAGCTAGAGTCAAAGGTGTACACAGGTATCAAATTTATTTAGCATACTTAGCCATTATTTAGCATACTTAACCCTGAACCTTGAACCTTGAACCTTGAACCTTGAACCCTGAACCCCGAATCCTAAACCCTGAACCTTGAACCCTATAACCCCGAACCCTAAACCCTAAACCCTGAACCTTAAATCCTAAACCCTGAACCCTGAACTCTGAACCCTGAACCCTGAACCTTAAACCATAAACTCTAAATCATAATCCAACAAAAAACAAAACATATTGGAATAACTTTGGTTATACCTGATTTTTCAATTGAACTAGTCAATTACGATAAAGAAATTAAATTGAATTTGCATTATTTGAAATAATTGCAGTAGAGAATAAGTCAAATCACTCCAAACTACCAAATGATATAAATAAGTTAAAAAAAAGAAAAGAAATAAGGGTAAAGTATATCATTTGGATATTTGGATAGAAACTCATTCAAGCAAAATCACTTCTCTATTGTAAATAATTTAAATTAATCGTTTTTGCATTCGGACAAGGTAAATTTCAAACTTATTAAATAAATAAACAAGCCAAAAATCATTCAGACTTACAAATTTGCATTTCATAAATTATATCATTTTTAGCCTAAAATTGTGTATATTCATGCTTTGTCAACAAATCATTTTTATAAGTAAATTCTTAGCCTGAATTTAAACACTTATAATTTTTTAAACTACATTCTTATTTTACATTAGATTAATGTATTTATGAAAAATTAATAAATTATAGTGTTGGAGGCAAAGTTTTCTATGTTTTGTTATCAAGTATTTGGAGGGAAAATGAAAATTTTAAGGGTAAAATGAAAATTGGGGAAATGTCAAAGGGAAATGTCCCTGGTGGATGTTTAGACTTGGACAAAAACGGATGCGTATAAGGAATGAGGTCACGTCGTTTGTGTGCAATGTAAAGCATCTGTTCGGGTCAGCTTAAAATTGGGAAAAGCGCAGATTAGGGTTGAGAGTTTTGGAGAGCGTGTGCGAGCGATTTTTCTTGAAAACCGAGAGATCGACTACGAGCTGCGACGTCGGCGCCCACTGCGGAGATTTGTCCTTCGATAGCGTGCTGAAGCCTCCGTCGCTGAAGGCTCGACCGCTCCGTCTAGTTCAAACAGGGAGTTTTAGTTTTAGAGCTTTACTTCTTGTTATTCATTGCTCTCTTGTTATTGCATTTTCACCTTCAGTTTATTGCATTTTTTGCAGTTAAAGATGCGATACTGCAGTTGAAGCCACTTCTGTCGGAGAAGAAGCTCTTGGTTTCCGTTGCTGCGGGAGTTAAATAAAAGGACTTGCAGGGTTAAGTTTTTGCTGCTTTTGATTATGGATTTCTGTTGAGGAAATGGAACTTGAGTTCTTTTTTTGTACGCAGGAGTGGGCTGGTCATACTAGATTCATTAGAGTAATGCCAAATACTCCTGCATCTGTAGGAAAGGCAGCTTCTGGTATCTTTTTAATCTCAATGATACAATTGTTTTCTGAGCTTGTTTGTTCTTGTGTATGGCCGTTCTTACCTATTCATTGTTTTCGTGGTAGTTATTAGCTTAGAGTAGTGGAGCAACTGAAGAAGATGGAAACTTGATTGCTAACTTATTTGCATATTTAGCTTTTGAAATTTTGTTTTTGTAGCTTACACTTGGTGGCTTAAGGGGAGTTGGAAGCTTCATGTGCTTTGTTCTCAGGCCACAAAGCTATCAAAGACAAATGAGAATATGCTTCAAGACATTAGAGAACAAAGTCCTTGCACGCAAAGCCGCAGCTTCTGCTGCTACCACCCTCTGCGATTCATATCAAGCCATTTGATCCTAATTCAGAGCTTGTATTTTGAATTTCAAATTTTTGTTATGTACTCTAGGATGTTTGGAAGTTTTGGATGATAAATTGTGTATTAAATTATTTGATATTCAAATTGATTTGCAACAATGATTAATGTTGTGTTAGTTTCAATCTATATAAACAACATATTTTTTAATGTTGCATAATGGGTAAAATGGTATTGTGAATGAACAAAATATTTTAATTTCAAAATGTCTTTTAAGTATATTACGACGACGTTAATGTATAGTCGTATAGTAGCATTGCAACACAAAACCAATGTGACAGCAAATAGGACGTCCCGAAATATTACGACAATTTTTAAGGCCTTCTGTGGCATAAGAACGAAACTACGTAGCAAATGCGACATAACTTATACGACGGGCATTTGGTCGTATAGGATATAAGCGACAGTTTCCAGTCTTAAGCGACAGCTAATGCTCAGTCGCATTAGTGTCATAATGGCGTAGTGGCGTGTGCGAGCGATTTTTCTTGATAAACCGAGAGATCGACTACGAGCTGCGACGTCGGCGCCCACTGCGGAGATTTGTCCTTCGATAGCGTGCTGAAGCCTCCGTCGCTGAAGGCTCGACCGCTCCGTCTAGTTCAAACAGGGAGTTTTAGTTTTAGAGCTTTACTTCTTGTTATTCATTGCTCTCTTGTTATTGCATTTTCACCTTCAGTTTATTGCATTTTTTGCAGTTAAAGATGCGATACTGCAGTTGAAGCCACTTCTGTCGGAGAAGAAGCTCTTGGTTTCCGTTGCTGCGGGAGTTAAATAAAAGGACTTGCAGGTTAAGTTTTTGCTGCTTTTTGATTATGGATTTCTGTTGAGGAAATGGAACTTGAGTTCTTTTTTTGTACGCAGGAGTGGGCTGGTCATACTAGATTCATTAGAGTAATGCCAAATACTCCTGCATCTGTAGGAAAGGCAGCTTCTGGTATCTTTTAATCTCAATGATACAATTGTTTTCTGAAGCTTGTTTGTTTTCTTGTGTATGGCCGTCTTACCTATTCAGTTTGTGTTTTCGTGGTAGTTATTAGCTTAGGTAGTGGAGCAACTGAAGAAGATGGAAACTTGATTGCTAACTTATTTGCATATTTAGCTTTGAAATTTTGTTTTTGTAGCTTACACTTGGTGGCTTAAGGGGAGTTGGAAGCTTCATGTGCTTTGTTCTCAGGCCACTAAAAGCTATCAAAGACAAATGAGAATATGCTTCAAGACATTAGAGAACAAAGTCCTTGCACGCAAAGCCGCAGCTTCTGCTGCTACCACCCTCTGCGATTCATATCAAGCCATTTGATCCTAATTCAGAGCTTTGTATTTTTGAATTTCAAATTTTTGTTATGTACTCTAGGATGTTTGGAAGTTTTGGATGATAAATTGTGTATTAAATTATTTGATATTCAAATTGATTTGCAACAATGATTAATGTTGTGTTAGTTTCAATCTATATAAACAACATATTTTTTAATGTTGCATAATGGGTAAAATGGTATTGTGAATGAACAAAATATTTTAATTTCAAAATGTCTTTTAAGTATATTACGACGACGTTAATGTATAGTCGTATAGTAGCATTGCAACACAAAACCAATGTGACAGCAAATAGGACGTCCCGAAATATTACGACAATTTTTAAGGCCTTCTGTGGCATAAGAACGAAACTACGTAGCAAATGCGACATAACTTATACGACGGGCATTTGGTCGTATAGGATATAAGCGACAGTTTCCAGTCTTAAGCGACAGCTAATGCTCAGTCGCATTAGTGTCATAATGGCGTAGTGTGTGAGTGCAAGATGGGGGAAAACCCTTTTTTCTGTGGCTCAATTGGAACTGGTTTCTTTTTGTTTAACTTTTGGTCGGAGATTGATAAAGACTACAAAGTGTATTAGGAGCCATGGGCATTTGATAACCAGCCGTTGATTTTGAAGAACTGGTTGCCAAATGATGTTTACTCCTTGGGCAGCATGAGTTCAGTTCTTGTTGAGTGTGATTTCCAAAACTCAATCCCCATTTTAGAAGAATCGATGCTTTGAGCGAGATTGCCATCGTTGTGAGAAAATCTTTGCAAACGGATGGTTTCACCAATGGAAAACCAAAATTAATGTTCGTAATGGTCTTAAATTTAGTACTTCCTTCAAGCAATCAGAGGGTTGAAAAAACAAAATATGTTACGATTAAAGGTCCAAGGGGGGTTAACTTTAATCAGAGGGTTGAATATGACTCGATCCGACCAGAATGGGCTCTTTGCCAATCTCTCTCACTCTGAGAAAATGTATAAATGACACAATTTAGTCACGCATGATGAGGAGTAAGAAGATGATAGAGTACAAATTATTACAAGGGGTTGGAGTGAAAAGTGGAAGGATAGAAGAGAGAAATGTTAAAGAAATTGAAATATTGATAGTTTGTCAAAATTGATGGAGCTAGAGACTCAAAACTTTTAGGAAGTGGAATAGTGCCAGAGGAAGTGACCTCATGAGTCTGAGATGATTACGTGGGTCAAAAGGGAAAAATCACTAAAGTACCAAACCTTGAGCAACATTTTACTAAGATGAAAAGAAAGGAAAAAAAGAAACATTTATTGAATCCGTCACAAGAGACAGATTTGAATATGTAGACCAAAAATCTCTCCCACCAGCCTACGGAAAATGGAATTGGAGCTAAAATCTCCTTACATAAGTTATGTTGAACAATGCGAGTTGGAATGTGCAATGGATAAATCATCCCTCCAAACAAGCGAGGTATGCCTTTTATTGTGT
Source organism: Sedum album (assembly GCA_006409495.1). Classification (NCBI taxonomy): domain Eukaryota; kingdom Viridiplantae; phylum Streptophyta; class Magnoliopsida; order Saxifragales; family Crassulaceae; genus Sedum; species Sedum album. The sequence continues at coordinate 124,783 of QZGG01000302.1, read as the reverse complement.
AAATGTAATATTAGTCTTTTTGGTATTCTTTAAGCGAATGAGTTTACAAGATAGTTAGAATTTATTCTTTGAATAAGGTATGATATTCGTTTACTAAGTGGATACGCGCATGTCAAATATGATTACAGGAATTCATCAAATACCTCATCATTAGGGCTTTAATATATAAAACATGGCCCTCATAGAGCTTAAATATCTTAAAACACGGCCTTGCCACCTACACCACTCGTAAATAGTTCAACCAATAAGAAGATAATAGTATTTGAAGTAGAAAGCAGTTTATGGACGACGAAAAGTTTGTTTGCCTAACATTGATGATATGGTATGTTGCGGGTATAATAACAAGAGTAGAAGTTCAAGAAAATATAAAACAAGTATAGAACATTTTCCAGTTGTCGCCACAGTAGAGCGCGGTCAGCCTTGACATGTATGTTTTCATTAAATTATGGAATGATAATGAGAAAAATAAACCTTCATAGGAGAAATCTTGTTAGGGGATCACACTACACCATTTTGTCATTTGTATGAGTGATGCAAAAACATCACATAAATATAAAAAATAGTCACATTAGAAATAGGTGACGAAAACATTTTCGCATTAGATTGGTCGCATATGTCTCGTCACCTAAGTAGGGGTGACTAAGATCATGTCATCATTATTGCATAATTGGAGGATTTAAAGCAACTTTTATTAAGTAATTGCATCATCTTACTCGTCGTATATGACTTGAGTTAAGTAATGATTTAATTTTGGCATTTTTTCAATTTGGTTATTTCATAAATTAACTATTGTGACATATTGATTGTTGTCATATTACGATGCGATGTCATATAGGAGTGTTTATAATACATCATTTTGTTGACTGTTATAGTATCTCATGTAAATTAGGAACTCTTATACGACGTAGTAGATTATTGAATTTGATTTTGTTACTACAAATGCTATTGGTGTTTTTATCGTCGAGCTATGTCGTTGTTGTGTTATGTATTTTATGTAATATGTATATATTCATGCGACAAACGATGTGATATATAAATGTAAAAATGATTAATATTTAATTAATGATGTAGTGATTCAGAGACACCTGAATCTATCCTAGAACTAATGTATAAGTTCTATCCTACTGCTACTTCAAGATCTAGTAACAAGAACTTAAAGAAACAGTACAATAAAGAAAGATGGACACCTGGTTTTTTTACCGTGGTTATATCCCGTTAGGGTTTAGTCCACATTGAGCTCTGGGGCTCGGTAATCCACTATAGCGCCGGTAAGTTGCCGGAGAACTGTTCAAGAGCCGGTTACAATGAACCTCACCTCTGAAAACCCTCACCGAGTTCACACAACCTGAACTCAATCTAAACCTAACCAATCTGGCTAATTCAGGGCTCAAAAGATACCTCTCAACACACTCTACAACAACTCTCAAGCTATCAACAACATCTGCTCACTCGATTTACACAAGAAATGGAGATAAAGATGGAAACCCTAAATCGCTTGAAGCTGCCGAGACGAGAACTTGCTGCCTTCTGCATAAAGTGAGGCTTTTATACTTGCTGAACCGAGTAATCCCAGCCCTTCATTCCTTCTTAATCCAACGGTGAGAATTATCCACACAAGACGCGTGACTGGACTCAGAACGCAGCACCAATTGGCCCTCCTCTACAGCTGGTGCTGAGCTGGAGCCACGTCAGCAAAGCTCATCTGAACTGGGCTGAAACACACGGCCCAAACTCCTTATTGTTGCTGCTTCAATTACCACAAACCTCCACCTGAAGCAGCAAGCTTCAGACTCCATCAGCAGTACACTTCTCAGGAACACCAGCATACCCTTGAGGTCATTCCCTTCTTCCCACCTCAATTCAAATTCCAAAGCTGCTGCTCCCTTGAATAACTTCTATTATAGTGGATACCGTATTCCCCTTCATCACTCCGTACCTGCATTTACTCAACATAAATAAGTCTCAAGCAATGCTTGAACTTAAGGTTAGTGATAATTTTAGTTCCCATATCTGCTGGATTATCAGCAGTAGGTACTTTCTGTAAGAACAATTCACCAGTAGAAATAAACTCCCTAATTTTATGAAATCTAATTCCTACATGCTTAGTTCTTTCATGATAAACAGGATTTTTACTTAATTGCAAAGCAGATTGACTATCAGACATTATAACAGCATTCTTAGTAATCAAACAAGCCTCTTTTAATAACCCTTGTAACCACACAGCTTCTTTGCAAGCATCACATATAGCAATGTATTCAGATTCAGTAGTAGACAAGGCAATCAAAGGTTGCAATTGAGATTTCCAAGAAATACAATTATGTCCTAAAGTAAACACATATGCAGTATTTGACTTTCTTGAATCCCTATCACTAGCAAAATCAGCATCCACATAACCAATCAATTCAGGTACATTCATCCTTTTACCAAAATTCAGACCAACATTCATGTACCAGCAATATAAGCAATCACCCATTTCAATGCATTCCAATGTTCCTTACCAGGATTAGACATATATCTACTCAACAAAGAAATAGCATAACTCAAATCAGGCCTAGTACTAATCATTGCATACATAACATCCTATGGCATTTGCATAAGGAATTCCTTCCATATCAAGCAATTCATGTTCAGTTCTAGGACATTGCATTTTACTCAAAATAAAATGAGGTGCAATAGGCAGGGAAACAGACTTGCAATTTAAATCACCAAACTTAGATACAAGTTTCTCTAAATAAGGTTTTTGATGCAATTTCAAGGTATTCTTTGATCTGTCCCTATCAATAATCATTCCTAGAATTTTCCTAGCAGGTCCTAGGTCCTTCATGTCAAAAACAGTATTTAATTCCTTTTTCAACTTAAGAATCTTATCCATACTTTTACTAATCAGCAGCATATCATCTACATAAAGCAGCAGATACACAGGACAATTATTCACTGAAGCAAAATAGAAACAAGCATCAAAACTACTTCTGGTAAATCCAATACTCAACACAAAAGAGTCAAATTTCAGATACCATTGCCTAGGGGACTGTTTCAATCCATAAAGTGATTTTTTCAACAAACAAACATAATCAGCATGCTTATTATCAACAAATCCCTCAGGCTGCCTCATATAAATCTTTTCATCAAGATCACCATGCAAGAAAGCAGTTTTTACATCTAATTGCTCAAGTTCATAATCATAACAAGCAGTCAAAGCAAGCATAATCCTAATAGTCTTAAATTTCACTACAGGTGAGAATATTTCATTATAATCTATTCCCTCACGCTGAGTATAACCTTTAGCTACTAGTCTTGCCTTAAACCTAGGGGGATCAGATTCTGTTTGCCCTTCTTTTATTTTATACAGCCATCTACACTCAACTAGCTTATGTTCTTTGGGTTTAGGTACTAACTGCCAGGTCTTATTAACCATTAATGAGTTCATTTCCTCATTCATAGCCTCTACCCATTTGTTCTTATCTCTAGAACTCATAGCCTGCCTATAATTTTCAGGTTCTACTGATTTTACCTCATGGGCATAGGGCAGTGTATACTAGGTCAGCTATGGACAGGCCAGGTTGCCTAGGGTATCTAGGGTTCGGTTTAGGAATTCTCCTATCTCTATCCCTCACAACTGATAGTTATCCAACTGCTCAGTTTGAGAGGGTTCCAGATTTTCAGCTTCCGTTTCTGGTTCAAGACCTTGGTCATGATTGCCAGGCTGATCATCTGGTTCTTCTAACCCTAGACCAGGATCAGGTGGGATATCCTCCACCTGACCTTGGTCCATTCTGTTATCAGTCAACAGAATAGGCTCCACCTCAATTGAGGTACTCTCAGGTTGTTCTACAGGGTCAGCAGGTTCAGCAACTCTAGGTTCAGTTTTGTAAGGGAAATCTTTTTCATTAAATACTACATCCCTACTTATAACTATTTAACACCAGGTGAGTCCCTATCCCATAACCTATATCCTTTAACTCCTGTTTGGTACCCTAAGAATATACATCTAATAGACCTAGGATTTAATTTACCATCTTTAACATGAGCATAAGCAGAGCAGCCAAAAATCCTAAGATGGATAAATCAGGTTTCCTACCAGTGTATTTCTCTACAGGACATTTGAATTCTAGGTTTCTATTAGGGCTTCTATTAACTAGATATGTGGCAGTTGCCAAGGCTTCTCCCCAGAAGGCCTTAGACAACCCTGAGGTAAAGAGCAATGCTCTTACCTTCTCTAATAAAGTCCTGTTCATCCTCTCAGCAACACCATTTTGCTGAGGGGTGAACCTGACTGTTCTATGTCTTAGCACACCACAATCAGCACAAAAACCATCAAACTCAGCATTGCAGAACTCAAGTCCATTATCAGTCCTAAGTGTTTTAACCTTAGAGTTAGTCTGATTTTCCTCTAGTAATTTCCATTCCTTAAACTTAGTTAATGCCTCATCTTTAGTTTTTAACAGAAAAGTCCAAACCATCCTAGAGAAGTCATCAACCAAGCACAGAAAATATTTACCACCACCATGAGACTCATACTGTTCAGGCCCCCATAAATCAGCATGAATATATTCTAAAACATTCTTAGATAAATGCCTACCATGCCCAAATTTAAGCCTATGCTGTTTAGCAAGCACACAACACTCACAAAATGGCAGATTAATTTCAGAACAATTATCAACATGCCTTGTTTATTTAACTCAGTAAGTCCCTTTAAACTAATGTGACCTAGCCTTAAATGCCAAGCTACACACTTATCAGAATCAGACACAACAGCATTACAACAAGCACCATTAAGTATATACAAACCAGATATCTTAGGAGCACTCATTAGTAATTTATTATTCCTATAAATGTTCATGCTGCCATTTTCAGTTTTACACACACACCCAACATCATCAAGTGCACCCAAGGAAATTAAGTTCCTTTTTAAACCAGGGATATATCTAACTTTAGTCAATGTAATTATCTTATCATTGCTAAGTTTTAATCTAACAGACCCTATACCAAGCACATCACATACATTATCATTACCCATGTAAACATGCTCATTATTCAAAGGCAAGAAATCATCAAACCAAGATCTATTAGGGCTCATATGATATGTACAACCAGAATCTAACACCCAAGATTCAGAAAGAATTCTATCAGTCACAGATAAAACTTCAGCACAATCATTTTCATTCCCTGAGCCATTAGCTAAATTATTTTCATTAGCAGTTTCACTTTTCTTTTTATTTTTCCACTTAAAACAGTTTTTCTTTAAGTGACCTACCTTACCACAGAAATAACACTTCCTAGTCTCTTTCTGATCAGTTTGATCTTTACCCTTATCCCCCTTACCCTTATTATCTTTGTTGTTGTTAGCCTTAGACTTATCAGTTTGGTTCTTATTTTTATTCTTAACAAACAAACCAGAACCACTCTTAAGTTTCAAGTTTTTAATTTCTAACTCCCTAGTTTTCATGGCATTACACAACACATCATAAGAGGGCAGAGTACCAGTATACTGAAATGCATTTTTAACAGCTTGATAATTATCAGGCAAAGCATTCATCAAGATCATAACAAGACTCTTTTCATCTACAGCAAACTCAGTATCATTCAATTGTAAAGTCATACGCAGCAGATCATCAAGATTATCATCTACACTCTTAGCACTATCTTATAAGCAAACACAGCAGCCTTAAGATATGCTAAATTAGGAGCTTGCGGAATAGAAAAAAGAGTGACTAACCTATTTCAAAGACCGAGCACGGTCTTTTCAGTACTCACTTTCCTCAGCACATGATCAGCCAGATTCAGCACTAGCAAATTCCTTGCTTCCTCATTGATCTCCTCTTTTCGCTTTTTCTGATCTTCAGTCCATTTGTCAGGTTCTTCCAGAGCGATGAGAACCTTGTGATGAGACAGCAAGGCTCTCATCTTTATGCTCCAGACCCCGAAATCGGACTTCCCGTCATAGGAGTAGACCTCCATCCTTGTAGACATTTTCCTCGCAAGAAACACAGAAAACAGAAATTATCAGTGAAGCAGAATAGTTCAATAACACAGAATTAATTTCCAAAACTCAGTAAACTCCCCGGAATCTATTATTCCAGCTCTGATACCACTGTAGTGATTCAGAGACACCTGAATCTATCCTAGAACTAATGTATAAGTTCTATCCTACTGCTACTTCAAGATCTAATAACAAGACCTTAAAGAAACAGTACAATAAAGAAAGATGGACACCTGGTTTTTTACCATTGTTATATCCCGTTAGGGTTTAGTCCACGTTGAGCTCTGGGGCTCGGTAATCCACTATAGCGCTGGTAAGTTGCCGGAGAACTGTTCAAGAGCCAGTTACAATGAACCTCACCTCTCAAAACCCTCACCGAGTTCACACAACCTGAACTCAATCTACTAACCTAACCAATCTGGCTAATTCAGGGTTCAAAAGATACCTCTCAACACACTCTACAACATCTCTCAAGCTATCAACAACATCTCTCAAGCTATCAACAACATCTCTCAAGCTATCAACAACATCTGCTCACTCGATTTACACAAAAAATGGAGATAAAGATGGAAACCCTAAATCGCTTGAAGCTGCTGAGACGAGAACTTGCTGCCTTCTGCATAAAGTGAGGCTTTTATACTTGCTGAACCGAGTAATCCCAGCCCTTCATTCCTTCTTAATCCAACGGTGAGAATTATCCACGCAAGAAGCGTGACTGGACTCAGAACGCAGCACCAATTGGCCCTCCTCTACAGCTGGTGCTGAGCTGGAGCCACGTCAGCAAAGCTCATCTGAACTGGGCTGAAACACACGGCCCAAACTCCTTATTGTTGATGCTTCAATTACCACAAATGAGGTGATCAATCCAAACCATTTAATTCTTAGATCTTAAGGCTCACATTAATTCTAAGTTTTCATTTTAAAATAGGTTCTCATTTGAACCTTTCCCTATGATAGATATTGTAATATTTTATCAAAAAGAATCTAACATCAAGAGAAACGCATATCAACTTAGGGGGAGTTATAGACGTACGATTCTTTTCTTCTTCTTGGCATTTTTCAGTTGGGTTTTAACAAGGCATTCATCCACACTGGAACACACAAGGAGAAACGACATTCATCATCCAAATGAGGGTATTATAAATATTATTTATGTTGGATGACCTTCAAGTTTCCTACATTATCTAAACTATTGTCTAATTTACTCATTTGATAAATTTACCTCCACTAAACTCATAAATAGAGGTCGTTCCATTTAGATATGTCAAATGGGGCGGGTACGGGCGGGTATGACCCGGTTATAAAGGGTAACGGGCATAAACGGGTAACGGGTATTATTTACCCGTTTATGTAAACGGGTATAAACGGGCGGGTATATAGGATAACGGGTATAAACGGGTAACGGGTATTAATTTACCCGTTTACCCATTAAAGACCCGTTTATCCATTAATAACTCATTTACCCTTTAACTATATATTTTTATTTTACCAATTATTCTATTATTTGTAAAATACGAAAATGAGTATCTAATTTTTTAGTAGATTGACGGTAGTTTATGAGTAGAACTTAATGAATTTTTCTAATGAAATATAACGGGCGGGTAATGGGCGACCCTATAATAAACGGATATAAACGGGTAACGGGTATGATTACCCTTTATCTCTAAACGGGCGGGTATAGACGGATATTTTAACGGGCGGATAAAGGGCGAGTAACGGATAATGGGTAATTTTGACATATCTAGTTCCATTTGTAAGTGTGAATAGATGAATGAAAATTCCGTACTTTTCCCCTTCTTTATGTCCCATTTTCATGTTTAATTCATTTTCTTCGGGCAATAGACAAGAGTCATAAAAAGAAGCAATAATGTCACACGATTGTGGGTTTGTTGTGGGATTGAATGGGAATCAAAATATGGAATGTTCTACTAGTGTATTTATTTGTACGCTCTTATATGCGAATATTACATGGGGATGGTAGTGTTTCCGGGTATTGGTTTGAAGAGATCTGTATCCAATCAAAACATCATGCTACACACCCAGCTAAAGGTAAGTGAATTGGATTGCAGTGCAAATAAATGGAATTGAGCTGCACCAGGAAATTTTGAATTTAAATAAATTTTCAGGCTTTAAATCATTTCAATCCATCTCTAAACAATAATACACATTTAAAAGAATGGTTTTTTAGCGATAACCACCCGTCCAATACCAGTTTTTTGACGAAACCACCCTCTCAAAAAAAATTGACTTAACCACCCACTAATTTAAAAACTTTTACATTTGACACCCAAGTACTGTTCCGACGACTTATTCCGGTAAAATTCTCATTGACTTTGTTGACTCAAAATTTTTTTGCCGAAAACCACCCATTCAATACTTAATTTTTGACAAAACCACCCTCTCAAAAAAAATTGAGTTAACCACCCACTAATTTGAAAACTATTAAATTTGACACCCAAATCAACCTAATTAATCTTAACATAACCCGGTGAAATTTTTGCATAATTTGTATATCATTGTTAAAATTGTCGGGAATGTGGCCAAATCTTTTTTTTATAATTATAAATTCAAAATCTGATTAACATTATATTTCAATTATAATATTTTTTATTTTTATATAAACATTTTTATGTTTAGTTTAGTTAATTTTTATATATCAATATTTTTACTACAATTATAATTTATCTTTTTATTAAATATAATTACTATTACTCTTAAAATTTTAACAATGAAATAAAAATTATAATTATTTTAATATATTAAGTTGAATATAAAAATGTAATTATAAAAATAAAGTATAATATAAATGAAAATTTATAGTTAATTAGATTTTAAAACTTATTTATGTGTAAAATTAAATATCCCTTAGCAAAATTGAAAAAAGTGCAAAAATTTCACAGGGTTATGTTAAGATTAATTAGGTTGATTTGGGTGTCACATTTAATAGTTTTCAAATTAGTGGGTGGTTAACTCAAAAAAAATTTGAGAGGGTGGTTTTGTCAAAAATTAGGTATTGAAGGGGTGGTTTTCGGCAAAAAACTTTTGAGTCAACAAAGTCAATGAGAATTTTACCGGAATAAGTCGTCGGAATAGTACTTGGGTGTCAAATTTAAAAGTTTTTAAATTAGTGGGTGGTTAAGTAAAAAAAAATTGAGAGGATGGTTTTGTCAAAAAACTGGTATTGGACGGGTGGTTAGCGCTAAAAAACCCTTAAAAGAAATTGTAATATCATATCTAAAAAGAGAGATATTTTTCTAATCCCATTCATAAGAAATTTACTTTGTCTCGTACTTTAACCAGATAAGCTTAGCAATCAAACGCAAATGATTTTTCAGACCGAGAGGAAACGTTTATAATAGGAATTTAAAACACATGTTAGGTATTGATTTTAGACTCAAGGTCTAAATCAACGACTAGTTCGTAAATATGAAAAACACAAAAATAAGGAAACATAGGAAAAACACAAATAATACTTATGATCTTTTACTTTTTGAAAGTAAAGGGAAATCTAACACACTATTTTTGTTAGTTCACAAACTAATATTTTTCAATAAAATCTTATTAAATCTCATGAACACGTACAGTGCTTGAACCCATACGTTATTCAATGAATATAATATTCAACATCATGAATAATTTTAAATTCCATGTATAAACAGATGAGCGAAAATTGCGCTGAAATAGACGAAAATAATAGATGAGCAGAGAATAGTCAACAGAGCTAAGACGACGAACGAACAAAACAAATGAGATTAGCATGTTTGATTTTCTTTGAATAGAAATACAAAGATACTATAACATTATGAGGGAATGTATCATAGTTAAACACTGAGGAAAGCTGTGTTATTGTCTCATTGATACACTGTGATATTACATCCTTTTATAGGAGATACAACACTCCTAAAATAGGTCACAATAACTCTCATACATACATATTTAGCTATACTAAAAACAGGGGTCTCTATTCTTGTAATGTCTTTATTCCTTGTTTGACTGATGATGTTTCCAACACTCCCCTCGATCTGGACTGCATGAGAATAGGTTCAGATTGCTCTTGAATTGACCAAGGTGTGGTCCTGTGGCAGGCTCTGTGAACACATCTGCCAGGTAATTGGTAATGTGGTGGAGGAATTATTCTTCTCGACACCGTAGCCATGTAAAAGCATATAGAAGGAATGTACATCTTCTATTGATAAATGGGTGAGGGTAAAACTCATCTCAAACCCATGGTGGAGGAATAGATCTTCTCACACACCGTAATATGATGGAAACGTCTCATCAAGAAAATAAAGTTGAGGGATAAAACATCTCAACTAAGTTGCTTTCGAATTAATCCCAGTACTGATAATAACTGCGATAATCAATCCATAAATACCCAACCCTCCTGCCATAACAACTGGCACAATAGACTTCAGGCCCAACTAAGAGAAATTGAGCCCGGTAATGCACAATCAGATTGTGGTCGATCGGTCACATCTCCATCTCTTCAACCTGCACCTGATGAACTCGCAACCTCTCCACTTGAGCAGGAGTAGGCGGTGCTTGCAGAGACTCATTCTCAACAATATGCGGAGTCCTGGATCGAACGCTAAATTAGCTTCTCATCGTCGACGCCGCCACGTTGCCGCGGGATCTGTTTGCGGGAATAACGGAGGTCGTGGCTGCCATGGTTGTCGGAGAATGGAGACAGAGATTGTCGGTGCTGAAGTTGCGGAGATTCTTCTTCGTTGAATTGAATCGGGTCGGATTGAAATTGGAAACCCTAAAATCTTTAGATTCGGATTATGTTTTGTTGATGCTTGGAGCAGATTGTTTTGTTTTTGTTCTGGATCTGCCCATCTTTGTTTGTTCGGCGCGACAGATGCGAATTGGGGATTTAGGGTTTTAACTGTCGTCAGAAAGGAGGTTTGCAATGCTTTATAAGGATTCTAGGTCCGCCATTCGCTTGGAGGAGCTACAGATACTGGGTGGTGGTGCGCCAATAGGGACAGACGTCACCACCACCAGAGCGGAAGCTAGATGAAAATTCAGGATACAAATTTGATCTGATACCAAGTTAAACACTGAGGAAAGCTGTGTTATTGTCTCATTGATACACTGTGATATTACATCCTTTTATAGGAGATACAACACTCCTAAAATAGGTCACAATAACTCTCATACATCCATATTTAGCTATACTAAAAACAGGGGTCTCTATTCTTGTAATGTCTTTATTCCTTGTTTGACTGATGATGTTTCCAACAGTGTATCCATCTATTTTAGTAGGTTCATGAATCCCTCTTACATTCGTTGATTGTATTTTTTTCAATGCACCCGATCGCACCACGTGGCACGTAATTGCATTTGTCACGTGCATGTCAAGTGAAAAACATGTGCAACTCACATGTCTCATTAATGTGTTGGCATAATCTGGTGCATTGAAAAAATACAATCAACGTATGCAAGAGAGAGTTCATGAGTCCACATTATACAATCCCAACATTCTGTTTTAGAATGATGGATAACATTATTTCTAAGTTGTTATTAGCTAAGGGCATTTTCTTCTACTTTGACCAATGAATTGTAAGGATTAGTATTAAAAGATGATTTTTTTGTACGATTGAATTATTTAAATTATTGTTTTTGACAATTATAAGTGAAATTATTTTAATTTCCAATCAAACTCATTTCTCACAATATCCTTGTTCCTCAAATGTTTTTTTAATTGTTCGATACCTGATTTAATTAATTAAAATATAATATAAATATTGTTGAGGAAATGCAATTACCAGAAATGTACCACATCGAGCAAATGTGAGCTTACATATTTATAACATACCATGAGACATAAGATTGAACTTTTTACTCAGTGTGACTAAATCCGTATATGAGCTACCGATCATTTGATCTGGAGAAATATGAGTGTGTCATTTTGTGAGATGTACAATGATGATTTAGGGCATGACTAAAGGCCCTCAACTAAGAAAGTGCAAGACAAAATTTAAGACTCTCGAGGAGTGCAAAGGCCGAAAGAACCTGAAGGATTCGGAGGCCGACTAGTAATTTCGTAGGTTAAAGACTTGAGTGAATCAAAAAGTCACATGCATCCACAAAAGAGTGTAGTAACATTTCTTCGAATTGAGAGAGTATTGAGATATGCAACTATAAGAAATATTATATATAAAATTGGAAATGACACACAATTTTAAATTATTAAGTAACTTTTTTGATGATTTTTTAAGTAACATTGAGACTATAGAGATGGGCTCATTTGAGACCCACCTCAAAATTTACGAATTTAAGACCCCAAGTTTCATGACTACTAAATTGCCACATGTCTATTTGCATATGCATTTATACATATGCATTTATTACCTATACGTGTCAGCATCTCACATCACTTAGTTTTACATATGTGCATTTATGAGCGTTTGATGCAGTCTCTTGGGTCTCAAGAGAACTGCACTATGAGACTATATATATGAGCATAAAAATTCAATACATACACCTGTGAATTATAAATGATGTGTACAACGAATAGATTAAGACAAAATATACAAATTTCTATTTATTCAATGGTTGACATTGATAACCGTCAATCTCATCCGTTTGTGTTTTTCGCAAATTCAACTGTTTGTGTTTTTCGCAAATTCAAACGTCATATTTAATTAAAACATATTTTAATCTCAATTGATAGGTCGATCAAATTAACGATTGAAATTAAATCATTATATCTTACAAAACATACTGTATACAACAAACCTTTCCCAATAGATAAAAATAAAATGCAAAACAAAAGTTAAAAATAAAATTAAAAGCTTAAGGACAGATAAGACCAAATTAAATGACCGAAATACCCTTTACCTAGCAAGAATGGGACGGTGCCCTTAATAAGGTCAAGTAAAGTCTATGCAACGATAGATGATCCTCTCCTCAGGACAGTTTGCCTAATTAAAAAAGAATTGCTATATTTTCATTCTACAAAAAACCCAAAATCAAAACATCAATAAGAATCTTGTCTTCTCTCTCCGATTGCTTTGCCTCCGATTTCATTGCAGTTGGGTTTTGATCAGGTTCGGTTGATTGCCCCTAAATTCACTTGTTTCGCCACCCCATTTCCCTATCTTTTACATCTCCAAAATACGAACGATCTTGGGTGGTTTCACTTAGGGTTTATATTCGATTTCTTTTCACGTGTGCAGAGACTCATTCGTGTTTCTTTTTGTGCAGAATTGGACTGGAGTAACCGATCGTAATTATCCTAGTAGGCATTGTTAGATTTCATCTGGCTTAAAGAACCTGTCTTTTTTATCAATTGGTAAGAAAGGAAGGACCTTTATGTGTGCTTTCTTCATGCATTGCTGTTTCTTGATTGGAATTTAGATGACCCTGAATTTGTTTTTTTGTGGTTTATGAGAATTTGATGATAACAATGTTGTGGGTAAGTTTTAGGTTTTAGGTTAGTTTTCTAAACCCTTGGATTATTTACTTTCAACCATCAATTTCTTATTGTACATTGTAAGGGTTTTTTGTGGCTCATAACTGATATCTTTCATGGCATGCTCAATAAGATTTCATTTGATGCACGACAGACTGTAAAAAAATGAAGCTTGGTGGCATTTAAATGAATCATACAAAAACCACTCCCAGGAGTTGCGCAAAAATGAATGTGCATAGATCAGCTGACTAATGACTCTAGTTTTCATGTTTGCAAAGTTTGATGTGTGTTACTACGAGTACAAAGCAGTTTCATTGTTGATTTGCGCTAAAGATCATTGCAAGAAATCTGTTTTATGTTACCATTTCTAAGTTATGCGGCCTTAATTCAGTTCAGATTGTATTTTTTGACAAAACGGATTTCTCATTTCTATGCTTCTTTTAAACTAAAATGTTTGATGTTATGATAAAATACGCACTTGTTCATAGTATAATATCACCTCTCTCATGTTAACAGTACCTACCAACAGCGTTGTTTTTCGTAATTTAAGTTCCGAGGAAACAATAGGTACAGTGTTGAATTTGGAGGGTGTCAATTGTCATGATTTTGGTTAAGGTTTGACCGACTTAGTTTAACCAGTGACATCCTTTAAACTCAATCTTACTAATATAACAGTGTGTTCTTATTATGTTTTTGTTGTTTTTACCGAACTTCAAGCAACTTTGCTGGCATTTCTGTTTCTGGCATTAGCAAATAAGTTGCAGTTCATATCCAAATAAGTTACTTTCTGTATTAGAGATTCTGAACTTTTATGTACTGTTGAGCCTGACAATTTTGTTTGTCTGTAATTTGTTATGTTTCTACGTACAGGTCTACTTCATGAAACAAGCTATTTAAGATGAGTCACAGAAATATACCAGTGACTAGTCAAACAATTGAGTTTCCGTATCAAATTATACAAGGCTCAATACCACATGGCCCTGGGGTGATCGGTGGGAACATCGGGAATTCTTTTCAACATAATGCTCATGCAACCATACCAGTAGCAGTACCGATTCCAGTACAAGACAACACGCCTATTGACGGAATTCGTTTACCAGAGCAATAACAATTCCATTCCTTTTGGGATTCCGCCATATAGTGCCATTGGCTACCATCCCGCTGCAAATAGTTTTACTCAAGCACCAAGCTTCCACAATCCGTACATGAGTCCGGGAACTTTCTCAGCCCCTCCTATCTATGGTCCATATGATCATATGCCCTATCACGGTGTTGTGGGAATTCCATCTGATGAGTTGGGAAGGAATAGTTATATTTATGGACTTCCGCCAAAAGTAAAGAATGCTGAAATTCATGGCCACATCCAGAACTCCAATGCTTCAACCAGTTTTGGGTCTGCTGCTGACTCTTCAAACGTCCGGCATATGGAACCAGGGACTGCAGTTCCTGCCACTGATCAATTTCCTCACGCTCAATATTTAATGACTCCCGTTCCCTCGACAACCGAGTTCGGTTCTAGGGTGCATATGATCGATAGACCAGGGGCACCAGCTCTCGATTCTGTTATGGTGCCTGGCCAGATGTATATGGTCGCAGGAAGCTATTTGGGTCAGCCATTTCTTCCAGCAGGTCATGTATGGAGTCAATTGCCAGTTCCACCTCTATTACCTGGTAGTTTTATCATTCTTAACTCTATCTTCCGTGATACTTGTCTGTTTTATAAACATGTTTATTGCTCTTCAAGCTTTTCCCTGCCTGGAACTGCTGTTGATATCTTACTAGTGAAAATTTGGATTTGGACACAATCGTTTATCTATTCAAGCTTGGTCATCCTGAATCTGATATTTTTATTTTTCTCTCAATTGTAGGAGGAAATGTCAGCAGAAGTACTACTGGTCCGGCGGCTGTTCAAGGATATCAGGATATGGCTTCTAACAGCTCTTCTAGTTTCTTGCATCATAATAATCATAGCAGTACCCTTCAGGCGCTACCAACACCACATATGCACGTAGTGGGGACCCCGAACGTCAATTTCTATCAGGTTGCTGGACCTTCATATCGAGTTCCAGTTAATTTTCCACCTCACGGTCCTTGAATCCTCCTCAGGAGGGCTCGCACTCAGGTCTCAGACATCAAGGCACTGTTCTACCTACTGGGATCAGAATTTATCGACCTCAACGTGGGACCTTACCTAATGCAACGGTCAGATCTCACAGTACTCCTTACCTGAGACTCATGCCTAGAGAGGTAATGTCCACTAGCAGTGCTGTTACACATTTTTTAGTTATTTCAGCCATTTTATCTTGATTTTCACTTAGCGATTTGGCATTTCATATTTAAAATTTCAATTATTAGTTCTGTCATAAGTAGATGTTGCATGTTTCATGCAGGAGATTGCTGAACTTGTGATTCCAGAAAACTACGAAGAAATTGCAGATGATCTACACAGAGATATGCGAATGGACATCGAGCATATGTCATATGAGGTAGGACAGCCTTTTAATATCACCATATAAGTTCTGATTTCCGATTTCAACATTAAATTTTAAGTGCAGGAACTTCTGGCATTAGGAGATCGTATTGGCAATGTTAGCACCGGGTTAACAGTTGAGGCTATTAGAAAACATTTGAAAACAAGAATCCATGTTATTCGTTCAACAATTACTAGTCGGGGAAAGTTGGTCTCTGAGAATCATGATTTTGATTCATGCATAATTTGTCAGGTATTGCCTATTGGAAGAAGATTCATTTCTTATATAACATTAACGCAGCTTATTTGACGACTAGCAATAAAAGTTAGACATTTATTCAGTCCAAGTCTCTTAATAAAGTTAATCCTTGAGGTTATCTTGTTATACATACAGTGCGACTTTGAGGACAAGGAGCAGATTGGAATCCTGAGCTGCAGGCATGAATATCATGCTAGTTGCTTGGAGAAGTGGTTGCTGGTTAAAAATGTTTGTCCAGTTTGCAAATCATCAGCTGTGGTCGTCGAGGAAAAATCAAAAGTCTGAAAGTGCTCACCAAAAATAATAAGGGAAAACTGGAAAGGGAAAATCAACCATTTGATAGAAACCTAACTGTTTTTCTCTCCTTACAGCAGAGCTGTGACTTATTTAGACCATTTTGCTCTGTTTGCGTAAAAAGTTTATGCTGCATATAACTGTGGATATGTATGGCTTAGCTTAAGTTTGTCTATAGTGTCAATTGTGGCTGGCATCCTCAGATTGAGTTTCGCCCCCTCCATAACGTTTATGTATTAACTATATGTATAAAGGTTAGTATCGGATTTCTGAGTATGGTTTTTGTTTATTTGCAATGCTTTTAAAGAACTCGTCAGGTAGGAGCTCCAAGGTGTTTCTCTGGGAATTTTTCAGTGTTTTGGATTGTCCTTGTTTTGTTTGTGTTTTTTGTTTACAGGATGATAGACAACAGAGCAAAATGGTTTTAGAATGACGATGTTGTCATCAAGAACTCTGTTTGAATTTGATTGATGCCTTTCCGACGCAAATTTGTCATGCCAACGGACGGTCCATAGATTTTCCCAACGTTTAGTGGAGGTTTTCTGATAGCATGCGCCAGAAATGTGCTAGAAAATCGTTGGCACAGTCTTCAAATGCCAAAAGTCCATTTTTCTAAAACGCCACAAAGAGGTTGAGCATTCAGGAAACTCTAGTTTACCATTTTACTGAATTCAAATTTCTATTCCGTTTACCGTTATCATTTTACCGAAATTTCGCTAATAGAGTAATTACAAAACCTTTCAAAATATATATTTAGTACCTGTTGCAAAAAATCGAGATAACATTCCAAAATAATATAGAGACCAAAAGTCCGGACTCAAGTATCTCCAAAAAACATGTCATCAAATACAGTGTGGCACTTAGGATGCTCCTGAAATTCTGAGTAATTGTTATTATCCTTACAAATGATAATTCACAATAGTGTCGTACCATAATTTCCAAAATTATTGTAGTGTCCAAAGGTCTAGACTCTAGACCCTGATTACAAGTTTACAACTCCAAAAGATTGATTTTCTCAAAATTGATGTTAGATTATTTTAGATCTGATTTCGACCTATCAATCGATCTCCTTTTTGTCTCATTTGGTAAAGTATTAATTTTAGAGGCTAGAGCTTGTTTGACCCATCAGATCTGTAGATTCTGATAGCATTTTCAATAGCCTTCTCTTCTCTAGTCCCATTATTCGTCGCACTTATTCCTTCAAACGTATCAAGAAAACTACCGACCATCTGATTGCTCAGATTTGTTTTTTAGTAATTCAAAAATATTGTTTATTCAAACTATCACATTAGCATTTTCTTTGTCCAATCAACCACTACTATGCATCCCATTCAGCAACACCAATCTCGTGAAATAAAAGAAAATCAAGTTTCACTTGATAGCCATCTATCATTTGGCTACGATGATGCCTTTCACTGCATGTCTCCGGTGGTTTCCTAACCTATGTCACTAATCTATTCTTCATGAGGCGTGCTTTCCGTCCACCTTGTATATAATGTGAGATGTTTTCCTCCACCTTGAGAGTGAGATGTCCTTCCACTATCATGTTTATGGTAAGACGTGATTTTCGTTAAGATCTGTTCATTACCACCGCTATTCAAATAATTTAAGTACAATCTCGACATTACTTCGATAGTCATAATTGAGGGGGGTTGTTGGGATGAAGATAAATATGATCAATTATCATTATTATTATAAAGATATACACAAGATTTTATTCCTTTCTCTTGTCATCTTTAACATGGTATTGGAGCACATGATGTCGTCGGACGAGCATGAAGAGTGTGGGACATGCAAAGATAGTGATGGACACGTCCAGAAAGCATCCCAAGCGTGTGGGACAGAAGGTGCGCGCAGCCATAGACTGACATGGCCAGTAGAGAGTCGCAGGGCGACTAAGAGATACCGTAGGTCAAGGACCTCAAGTGGAGGAAGTCGCGAGAGTGCGCACCTACGATTGGTGATTGGGCTGCTACGAGGAGGATGTAGCAAAGTAAAGTTCGAGGAGAGCAATATGCCATTGCTTCAAATTGAGGGGGATTGTTGAGAAATGACAAATGTGAAATGTCTCACATCGCCCAGAAGATGGAAAAATGACTAGCTTATATATAGATGTGCAACCATGACTCACAAGATTGAGCTTTTGACAAGGGACACATCCGTCGTTTACAAGGGCATGTAAATCTTTATTATTCCACACCTTCATCAAATGTGAGTTCCTTATGTCTACAACATTCACTTCTTCCGAGTTCATAGAAAATTTCATCAAATCTGAACAATTAACAAATAACTGTAAATTAATACAAGAATAATGAATGCATCATTTGAACAATTATTAACATATAACGTATCTTCAAGTTTTTCTTCAATACAAACATGTGATTGAGATGTGTGGCACCTAAGCCAATCTTGAGCACAAATCAATCCTTGAACATAACGAGGAGTTAAAAAACTTCAAAATGCACCAAGAATTGACCACTAGAACTAAATGCGGATTCAGTTGCAACAGTAAAAATAGGAACGACTAATACATCCGAGCCATTTGAGAAAGAATAGGATATTGAAGACTATACAATCTCCACCAACCCAAAATGTCAAACTCACTACTCAAGTGTTTAGTACTTTCGTTCAAATATATATCTAATTATGTTCTATTTCATTAATATGAGCCTTCGATTTGAGCATCAGGTACAAAGAAGAAAGCTTGGAACTTCCTTCCATTTCACTTTCACCTCCTCCCATGGTCAATGAACTTGAACTACCAACGCTTTCTTTTCTTCCTCTACTAACATAATCATTAATCCTCATTTACTCATTAAACTGTCATACAATGTAGTTTTCACTATTTACTCAAACTTATAGCCTCAATTAATCTAATGCATTCTCAAAATTAATTTCCAATTTTAACAAAAGAAAGTTAGAGTTCTACCTCATGAGCACATCCAAGCACACATAACCATTATTTTCAGTCTTCTCAATGATGATGCACTCAAAGTTTTCTCACCTCGATGGAGATTGTCTCACATATCTTACAACATTTATGATACATGAAATTGAATGATTAAGACTCTTTAAACCATATACCACAACCAGATTGATAATGTGAACCATGCAGCGCATGT
Organism: Sedum album; assembly: GCA_006409495.1. Taxonomy (NCBI): domain Eukaryota; kingdom Viridiplantae; phylum Streptophyta; class Magnoliopsida; order Saxifragales; family Crassulaceae; genus Sedum; species Sedum album. Next base: position 105,238 of record QZGG01000302.1, on the reverse strand, counting down.
GCAAATATTTTTTTACTTGTATACACCCACTGCAAAGTATAAGCTTCCTTTTAAAAATATGCAAAAGTAGATTGTTAGAAGCCGCGTTATTCACTATTATGGTAAATACCTTATTAATTTTCCAAGCTTTCAAACATTCTTCAACAACTATTGCAATGTCCTCCACTATTGTGTCCTCAATAACTATTTCAATCTTTCATCATCGTACATGAGATAACAATCTCGAGCCATGGTCAATGTGGATTGAATGAAAAACAAAGGGGAAGCTTCACGAATAAAGTGTTTAAAATCGACAGGCTCAACAGCTCGCAAACGGGAGTTCGTCTCTTAACCATATCTATCAAGGCATTTCAACTTTCTCTTGATCAAAAATCCATATCTTAAAAACCAACTATTTTAGCCTCTTGATTACTCTCGAATGGAGAAAGCCAAAATTATTTTTAAAGGTTGGCTAATTCTTTGATAATGTCTCACATAACATAAAGATCACTTGAACCAAACTTAATAGAATCAAATTTTAGTAAAACATCACAATAAATGTAATTAACCTTCTCCTCAGTTGTAGTGCCACCTAAAGTATAAGTGACACTAACCTTAACTTTTTTCTAATTCAAACCAAGCTTTTGACCTTGTCCCAAGCTTTCTTTTAGAAATAGATGTTGATGTTGTTGTTTTAGGCTCTTCTTGTGTATGAGCTGGTTGAGAGATACTTAGTGTTTGAGATTTACTAGTGGGTAGATAGTCAGAAATGTTTCCCACATCTTGGGAAGACATTGTACCTGATATGTCGTAATCTTAATGAAATTTAAAAGAGAAGGACATGATATAAGAATTGATTTACCAACAATAAGAAAATATAACAATCTCAGTGGTAAGTAGTCTAAAACTTTGCTTTGTGGTCACGACTCAGAAGTTCAATACTTCGATGTGTAATTGAGACAATTCAAAATTTCAGATTTGTTCACAAGTTGAATTGAGATTTGAGATGTCGACATAAATCAATTACAATTTCAGGTCTAATTGTTGTTTTCTCATATGGTATTTTCGATTTAATTTAATATAATTTTAATAATTGAAAATATCAATAAAAATGTAATTTACTGAAAAAAGTATGTATTCCGTTTATCAACTGTTTTTCCCTAATTTAATGAACAATAAATAATCATTTCATAATTTACCGATTTTACCGACCTGAAATAGTTTGAAAAGATAAATTTAATGGGGTAATTTCCCAAAATTTGCCCTACCCTTGACATGAAGCTGGAATAAGGACTTCAAATACCGACGAAATCAAGTTAGAGAGTAATTTCGACAATCTTTTGCAACTTTTCGAACGATTGGCATATATTTATTACTAATCAAGTTCTCAAGATTAGTATTATTTTTAATTAATAATTGATTTTTTTTATTTTTAAATGTACTATTAGTTTGAAGCATAGTAATATACTAGTACTTGCCGCACAGTCAAGCCTGTGCATTTGATTCATATCCATTTAATTTGAAATGAGTTGATGAAATTTAATTAATAAAACTATTACATCTTAATTTGTGACTGAAAGATAAATTTTGTATACACAACATCAAATGAATGAATTCCGTATAATATAAAATAGATTGGAAGTTCATAGTTTTCACAATGCCTTTCTCTTCTATTTTCAACCTGCAAAGAGTAATGAAGAATTCAATCAAATAAAAACTTTATATGCAATTTTATAGATAAGAAACATGTCTGGTTACATTCCATTTTCAAATTATACATAAGTGGAAAGAAAACGAAAACTAAGTGGAGAAGTAAAAATTCATAATTTAACAAAATATACGGAAAACAAAATTACGCAAAATAAAATCCATCAACACATCCGTCATCAAAATATATATCAATCGATAAAATAATCATCGTATTCACTATCAAAAATAAGACCTACAGGGGTAGAGGATACAGTATAAGTAACCAGCCCCATAAACTACCTCCAAATCATCTATATTTATAGTGGCCTGTCCAATAGATTTCACGGAAAGTGGCAGGTCTGCCTTTAAGATCTGATCCTTAAAGAATCGCAGTTTCCTTGCCATCTCTCCGAATTTCTTTATCTGTAAATATTAAAATGAAATTCATATTAGCCATGTACTGCTGAAGCAGATTCCTGGTTAATTCAATGAAAAACAACGCGTCAAATTAAACTGAAGACGTACTATAAAATCAAATATGAAACCTACCACGATGGCAATTTTTGAAAGACATTTTATCAATAGTACCATTCAAACAATGTTAAAAAGAAAGATACGAAGACTGGAATATCTAAATCAAACTGCCTCACATATGAAAAGCAATCAGTTCTCTTCATGCAACAAATCAAACATACACAAAACATAACTTTTTTACCAGAGAAGTTCATATGTAGAACATATACCTGAGACGCGTAAGTCCGCTGAAAAGGGCTCTTATCCGCATTGAGCTGGACATAAAACAAAGTTACAGTGTAAGCCAAAAAACATAAAGTCCCATTTTTCAAGTTACGCAACACTAAAGCAATCTCTCTCTGAAAAACTCTCGGACCTCCTTTGAGAAACTTCATTTGGGGTGGGGAAGACACCTCTCTCTCGGGGAGGAGGTCCGTCTTCCTCCGCCCGCGGTAGTGTAGGTTCCTTTGTGTTTCCCTTATGCTTTTCCTTTCAATAACGGAGGCTTGCCTCCTTCTTCCCGCTAGCATCCATGCTAGATTTCCTCTAGCTTCGAGCTAGTTCTCGGTCAAGCCATGGTGCTTGCTTGTTGATCCCGTTCCGGGGGAGTGCTTTGTGTTGGGGTGAGCGGTGAGGCCTGTCGTGGTCTCCTAGAGCTTGGCCACTGCTCGGTTGGAGGCACGTTAAAAGATCCAAGGCTTGGCTTTCCACCCAAGCCCTGTGCGGATCTGACCGGATAGTGGTTGTGGCTTGAGCGGGGCTTCGGCGAGCGGGTGGACAAGGGGTGGAGCGGCCGGATCGACGAGGGTCGGGCGGCTGGCAGCAGATCTGAGGCAGCGAGTGGTTGATTGCGGCTGGTGTTTGAATGTGGATCGTCGGTCATGCCATGGTTGCTGCGCTGCGGAGGACGGCCGATCTGAGGATGCGTGCGGCTGATGCGATGTGGCGGCCGATCTGAGGCTGATGCGATGCGGCTGATGCGGATGGAGGCCGATCTGAGGCTGCGTGCGGCTGATGCGATGTGGGTGGCTGTGTGGGTGGCAGCTGATGGGAGGCGGCGATGTTGCTCTCTGCTGCGCGGCGGATTGGAGGCTGCGAAGGTGGCTCGCGGCTGGAGCTGCGGGTGGAGGAGGCGGCTCGCAGAGGCGCTAGGGTTTGGTGTGTTGATTGCGGCTGGGCTTGCTGATTGGGCCTGTTAGGCCAGCCCTTTGCTCTTGGCTTTCCTGCCTTTCCTGGTTTTTTGTTGCCCTCTCGGTCTGTTGATTGGGCCGCTGTGTGGTTTTCTCGAGTCCGGACGGTGGTTGGACTTTGGTGAGTTCGTTTGGGATGGCGCCGATCATGGCTTGCTCTTCAACTGTCTTTAATGAGACTTTCTCGATGTAGATTTGTCTTTAGTTTATCCCTTCGGTTATGCTTCATTTGCATGTATTGTAATATCTTTTCCTTATGAATGAAACATCTCACCTTGAATTAGAAAAAAAAAAGTTACGCAATCACTTAAACATGTCTATATCAATAGTCACCAATTATGTTAGCCTCCCAGTTACTAACACTCTAAAAAGTAACTTTACAATCACAATAATCCCAAAAGAAAAATCACTATTCAGAAAAATTGCTGCACAATTGTTAATTACTACATATGACGTGAAATTACAAACTTTGACTACTAAATATACAGAAATTACAACAATATCTCAATTGACAATCACACAATCCAAATCTGATTATCTAAACATCACCGAAATATAAAAGTAAAAAAAGAAGGGATGAATGAATGAAGGAAGATTACATACGTCTTTGAACTGGAGGAGACCGAGGTCGGCGAGATACGAAAGAGTAAGATGAGCGGATTCGATCGGAAGAATGAGTTGGACTAATTGCATCAGTTCCGACCTAAACAAGTCGATCGGCCGGCAGCATCCTCCCACCATCTTTAACCCAATTTCAGAGTCAACCCCAAATCGAGACAACCCGCGATTTCGATTTCAACTCGATTTTCGATCGCCTCAGACGACGACGATCGTCTGATGAATTATGAAGAAGAGGACAGAGATCGCAAACTAAATAAAATGCGGTTGAGAGGTGACGGTTGACAGGTGACGGTTTGGGAGAAACCGTCAAAAGTTACTCCCAGATTCTTAATAGGGAGATTAATATTAGTTCACCCTTTTATAATTTCACATATTATAAACTATTGAAGTATATCATGTTGAAAATATATTATTTGAGAAATGTCTCACATCGCCCGTGTGGTATCTTGACTTTCAAGCTTGACATTTTGAGTCATAAGGGACCACATCCGTATTTACTAAAATTTGACATGATATTAGAGCCCTACTTAGATTTGGGACGAGTTTTAAGTGTGTAGGACGTGCAAAGATAGTTAAGGGAATTAATGAAGAAACCTCGAGTATGAAAAGTTGCAGGACAGCTGGAGACTGACATGACCATTATAGTCATATGGCGAATAAAAGGTTTCGTGGATTAGGACCTCGAGTAAAGGAGGGAGTCGCGAATGGCGCACCGGCGATGATTGAGCCGATAGAAGGAGAGAGTAGCGAAGTAAGATTCGAGGAGGAGCAGTGTGCCGTTTCTTCAAATTGAGGGTGAGTGTTGAGAATATGCAATTTGAGAAATGTACCACATCGCATGTGAAAATAAGAAATGTCTAATTTATATATAAATGTGGAATCATGATTCACAAGCTTCAACTTTGAGGCGTAAGTCATCACATCCGTATATGAGTTAACCGAAATTCAACATATCATACACATATGGAATATGTTTATGTAATCGTCAAGATACACATGGATAATATGGGATGTTAATTGTGACTTCAAAGTAACTTGTAAATTTCATTCACTGGACTTTGAATGTAGGATAGTAAAAATAATAAAAAGATTAAGTGGTTATCTCTTATAACATTCTGATACACACTTGAGAATTTTTGAACAAGATACCAATGAAATTATGTGTATAAATATCTATTTTATGCTTCTTAAAGAGCATGCACAACAATCCAATAATGTACTACGCCCTTGCCCACGTGAAGGACATTCTTCACAATTTAATTGTGCAGAGGTGGTGGTCACATGCTAGGACGTCAAATGTGAATGTGTAAAAAAATACCAATTGAAAACGCTAGAGAGGACGTGCTACAATGATAAAAAAATAAAACATTCGAAAACAAACAGCTAGCTTTTCATCCATTTCAAGAATGTTTATAAAATTGGTAATATAAATATACATTTTATACTCACAAATCACTTCGTTCTACGTATCATATACTCATAAATCACTTCTTCCTACCTATCACTCTTTCAATTCTTGATGCTTAGATAATATTTTCAAAAAATCCAACAGATAATCCTTTTAATATTGTATTTAAAAACTTAAGTACTTATTTAATGAGTAGTAATATGAGATCCTACATTTAAAATTAGTATACAAATGATTCAAATAGGAAAGAACAAAGATGGCAAGAACAAAGATTTAAGTTTGCATCAGAGTTATTGGAAAGATTGCATAGCATTTGCATTTTCTTGTAGTCAATTGTATCAAACTAGTCACGTAGTCACCAAAATAATGGAAATTTGTGTCATGCCCTTTCCATAACCCATCAGGTGCAACATAGTTATCTCATGAGCAGAGACTAAGTCCTTAAGGTTAAACTAGGGAAAATAATTGCGAAATTGAACCGCATTCAGCCATATAGCCTCAACAGTAGGACAATTATTCAGTTGTACCAAAATTTGTGGCACTTCAGTTTCATTTCGGTTAAGCAACTTAGATCTGGTGACAGTTGCATGTCAAAGTATTGAGAACCAATAAAACATGGAAGAACCTTGGAAGAATGATGTAATCGTGTGTGAGCAAAATAAATTATAGATTTTCAACTTGGAAACCCTTGGTCGATTGATAAAAAAATAGAAAACCTTTATATTTTATTAATTTGATAAACTAATTTTTACACTCCCTCTGCTCCATTTACATGGCAAACACAGCCTACAAATTATAAAGAAGAACATCTAAATCTAATAAAATATCTAAATATAATAGAACATCTACATCAAATTGAAATAAGTGCACATACCCTCCTATACTAAAATGCTAGATAACACTTTAGGATGATCCCAATTGTTTGCTTATTGAAATTCCAATTGGTCCACATCATCTTCCCAGGGTAGGGAAGATTTGTCCACAAATTTGTGATCTTTTCCTCTTTAGAATAATCCCCGTTAACAAAACATTTGTTACGTATCAATACAAGTGTGATAGATTTTATTAGTTCTATCTTTTATTCTTATAACTACAATTATGATAAGTGTTTCATGAAATGGTTATGTAGGTATAAACTCTTAAAAAGTGAATGAGAACTGAACTTAAGATTGAGATATTGAGAATCCTACTTATGAGCATTGCACGCACGAGAGCAGACATCTGCACTCAACTCAAGTTAGTAGTTAAGCAAACTTGATTTATCGATCAGCATACCAAGATATTATAACATTCAAATACTACACGGTTATATAGGAGTTTGAGAACTGTGTCTTAATTATTGTCTCTTTTCTAGAGAAAGAACGACAATTGTATCTAGAATATACGATGCTCTATTCTATGATGCCCTATCAACTTAATATATGTATGAAGGTTTGCTAGTTATTCTCTTAGAGGTGAAATAAAATATTTGATGCATTTTTATTTAGTTTGTTTAAAAATTACCTCTTGTTCTCGATACTTATTGCTCTGAATTGTTCTAAGAAGAACACTATAAAATTGCTCACCGAATGACGTCGTTAAAAGGGATCGAACCCGAATCATCCGCATGACAGACGAAAATACCTACCACTATACTTTAATGAACATGACGTGAATATGAACTTGTTGTCAAGTTGAATTCTACTACGACTCACTCCGCTATAGATATATCTTCTTAGTGGGTAGAGCATATAATTGTTGTGTGTTGAACTCGATAACAAATAATAATGTTAATAAAAAATGCACTCAATCTCTCCTCTTCTAAATAAGTTCAAATTTTTTCCTCTCTCTGTCTCCATAATATAAAATAAATTCTCTTTTCGAAGGATGCTCAAACTCTAAGAAAAATCCCAGCTTTCTATGTAGATTACTTTTATCTCAAGTAATCTCTCCTTGATAGTCAGAAACATCAATGACTTTCTGTTGATTATTTATTTATCTAAATAATATCTACTATGAGATTTAAATATTTTCTTAATGTTGTAAAACGCCAATACTTGTTTGTCATGTAAGAAAGCACCAATTAGGAAAATATAAAGTCATATACTTATTTTATAATTTGAAGTTTACAACATTCCACTAGTGGATATCATAACGCTACTAAATGTTAGTGTTTTCTCTCTATTATAATTGTTGTAGCTTGAGATTATAAGAGGAATATTTTTTAGAAACTAATGCAACGTATGTGCACGGAAGAACACGCTAACTCCCCTAAACCCTCAAACATTTTATTAAAATCAAAATCAATTGTCTAACAACACTACCTAACTTTCCTTTAATAGGAAAACTCGAAAACCCTAAAAAAAATTAAGAAATTTATGAAAAAACATTAAAAAACAAAATAGTAATTAGACTCAGATGCTCTAAAAAGCCCATATGTGATGAGCCAAGTTGGTGACTCCTGACAAGTTCATCGTTCTCTTTGAAATAAGGTATTATGAGTCTAATTTTACACCGGACTTCTAAAACCTGCGAAAACTGTTAACATGCATCTTCTTCGGATGGTCCCATTTCTTCCAAAAACTAAGTAATCTTTGCCTAGTATCAGAAACCTAAAAGTTTCTTTTATCCCTTAATAATATTCGTACATGCAAGGCTAATGATTGCATCGATGAAGATTTACTTCTTAAAGACATCATGTTATGAAATTGTCGCGGAAGAAATATTTTTGAAAATGAAGTGATATGTGCTTGCATTTTCTGTTGATGTTATTACAGATGTGGAAAATTAGTTGGATATTAGGTGATCAAAAAACTTCTTATTGAATTTTCTCATTGTTCTCTGTATGTCGGATGTCTAAGATCGACCTCTCATTCACCCACTATTTTTATGTGTGCCATTGTTTTTCCTTTACAACTTTTGGTTACATATAAAGTCTTTGTAATCTAGGAGATAATGGAAAGTAATGAACAATCTTCTTTGGAATCCATCCATTTCTCTCATTCTAAGTAAATCGTGGCTCATCAAAAATTAGACAACTATCAAAACCCCTAATTCTCTACAGTTTAGTACACAACCATATTTGTAGGCTCGTATATTATTATCAATACCTTTGTATCCTCTCAATAAGATTTTGATGTAGATCATTTGGCAGTATCATACTTGGAGAAACAGGATCACCCGAAACAGGCATCCCGGTGCAAATTCGCAGTTTGAGTTCCCGATGTCCGATTTCAGCCCACAATACGTATGGTGTTTTTTGGGCATTCGGAGTCATCTTCTATTTTATTTTGAATTTTAAAGTTTTCAGTTTATTTACGATTTTGCCATTGTAGTTTTATTTTGTTTATTTTCGTATTTTAGAAACCCTAGCACTATAAATACGGCATTATGAGTCGTATGTGAAGTAGTTTTGAGTTTTGATAAAATAAAATTAGGGTTTTCTTCCCTTAGTTGTTCCTCTGCGTTTTACTCTGCATCAGATTTGGGGTAAAATATTTTGCAAGGTAATAATCTTTGCGTATATGTAAATGTTTATCAAAATATTATCAAATCATTGACTTTCCACATTCACTTGTGTTCCTTCTATAACAGATTTTCAGTACAACTATTTCACTCTTAAACTACAATTGTCTTTTTTTGGCTAAAGTCTTGCAATACTTTTATGCGCGGTCTTGTTTCTACTTTATCATTCAAAATCAAATAATCTCGCATTTCACTCAATGTAATCCAACGTTCATTATTTCTAAATTTTCGACGTGAGAAATAATGTATCGACTTTTTTGTTTACTCTAACAAACTCAATAGAATGTTTGACATCCTCAAAGTAGCGTACATCTACTATTGACAAAATCATCCAACTTTATCCATATTATAATCCTCAAATTTATAAGTCTAACTCAACATTGGCTAAATAAAACATTTACATATTTAAAGGATTGAAATCTTCAAATCAAAGAATTTCAAAGCTTACAGACATACAAAACATAGAGCTGACATGTAAATCTATAACCTATACAAAGTAGAAATATATTTGACACACATGAAACAACTTACACATATATCAACTTACCATAAAATTTAAGATAAGGTCATGGACATCTGGCAGAGCAAGGGGAGAAGCTGGAATTGAAAACAAGAAGACACCTCCCGTTCAGAGATATCGGTAAGAATATTACTTTTCATACTCATGCAATAAGCCACATGAACGGAACAACATATTTGAACGCGTGTCATTGTACACGTCAAATCTTATAACCCTCTTGTGATCTAATGAATTGGTAAGTAGGGGTCGAATCCACATGAAACTATGAAGAAGAATTACTCAAGCAGAAATCAGTAAACAAGGGGGTTCATTGTTGTTAGAAGATAGGTTGCAGCTATGCAACTGTATGATGAGGGAGAATTCTCTATTTTAGGTGTTGTCACAACTTAACACAATCACTTGTAACTAATATTTTTCAGAGACCACTACCATACAATTCCTAAATTTTCACATCTCATGCATAAAGCGAGATCGAGCATATTTTTCCCGAAGAGAGGTTTCGGTCACGTAAGACCAAGCTCTTTTACAACGCAAGGATAGCATGACGTCCTTCATATTACGAATACCCAAGCAGCCAAAAGTTTCATGCAGCAAAGCCTTTCCCGACGGATCCAATGATGTTTTTCTCGCTGTCATTTTCCTAGATAAAGGACGACATTAGCTAAGTCAACGATCAAAGAGTTGAAGAAGGAACAGGTAAAGTCATCATAGCATGAATCCGCATAGAACTCAAGACTGAGTTAACAAGCTGCACGCCACCTCCCATTGACATAAACATTTTAGTCCAACCATGTACTTCTCCTGTAACTTAGTCTCTAACACTACACCATTTTATGACTTTGCAACATAGCGATAAATGATGCAAAAGAATGAAAATGTGTTGCATAAGCATTATGCAACATACTACATGTTGCAAAAATATCTGAGTTATAAGACGTGTTGCATAAGTCGTGCAACATACATCGTATTCTATGTTGCATTAGTATTTTCCATTTTTGCAACATTTAACTGTTACATTAGGCTATGTTGTTTTAACGTTTACGTTTTGAAACATTATTATTTCGATGTAATTTGATTTGAATGCAACATGAGATATGCCGCGTAAGTAAATATCGGGTGGAATTATTTGGTATTTCGCAATATTTTTCTTGTGCAACATAACTTAATACAACACACTTCATGTATTTTAAATTTAAATTTCAAATTTAAATACATAAATTATACAATAAGTACAACAATATCAATTTTTTTCATCTCTACTAAAACCTAGCCGTCGGCCCATCCGCAACCGAACACTAAACTCTAGCAGCCGGCGACGTCATACAACATCTGTTCCTCCTATTTTCAAACTCCAATTCTTCAAAATAGAACAACAACAGATTCACACACTCATATCGAATAAAGCTTGAATCTTTCACCGAATCAGCAAGGTTGTTCTTATCTGTTGTTCATCATTAACAGCAGCTAATATAAATACAGATTCAAATAGGCGTGAGGTTAGAAAAATAGTAGATTTTGTTCCGACTTTTAAAGCAAGAGAATCTCGCAGCTGTTAGGATCGAAGAAGGAAATTGAAAAATACTCTACTGTTTATTCACTTGTAAACGTAACTTAAATAAAAATTACAAAAAGATAAACCACCACCTAATTATTAGGAACCATTAAACTAATAACCACTAATATTTTTCTAACCGTTTTTAACTATTTCTCAACAAGCCCTCCCTTAAACTGAACATGTCAATATTCAGTTTACAAACTGTTCATCAATGGTGCTTCACTCGCACCGTTATCGTCGAAGTGCTTCTCAAAGTGCTTCACTCGCACTGGTCATCTCAAAATGCTTCACTCGCATTGATCAACTCAAAGTGCTTCACTCGCACTGGTTGTCTCAAAGTGCTTAACTCGCACTGGTTGTCTTAAAGTGCTTCACTCGCACCGGTACACTCAAAGAGCAGTCTCACTATTTCTTCCAAAGTTAAACTTCTTCAAGCCCCATAAATCTCTAAAGAACTATCCTCAGTAATTAGCCACACCTTTAAGCAAAATGGCATCTTCAAACTCCTTACAAACCTTCACAAAAAAATTTAATTACACCACTTCTTAAAACCTAGAGACTCTGGGACAATTTGTCTACCATCGCTCTCTCAATTTTTCTAATCCGACGGACACCTCTTCTTAAACCTTGGAGACTCTCGGACAACTTGTCTACCACCGCTCTTCCAATTTTTCTAATCTGACGGACAGTAGCAAATTGCTACCACCGTCGGTTTACGAAATCGTCTAGCTCTGATACCACTTGTTAGGATCGAAGAAGGAAATTGAAAAATATTCTACTGTTTATTCACTTGTAAACATAACTTAAATAAAGATTACAAAAAGATAAACCACCACCTAATTATTAGGAACCATTTAACTAATAACCACTAATATTTTTCTAACCGTTTTTGACTATTTCTCAACAGCAGCTCTATCTGCAAATCCAGGATCGGCGTGAATCTAATGAGAAATCCAAGATCGCAGCTCGGCGTGAATCTCACAGCTCGACGTGAAATCTCGCCGCTCTTTCTGCAAATCCAGGATCGGACGCAAACGGAGTTAAACGGCGAGTATTAGCAAGAATGTAAAAAGGGAAGTGTAGAAATTTACCGATGAGCTCGATGAGTCCAAGGGAAGTGTAGAAATTCATGTCAGTTGGAAAAGTCGTTGGAGATTGAGGCCAAGGGAAGAACATTAGGCTTCGATTCAAGATTGTCCGGTGGAGTATGAGGGAACTGAGTGAAAGTGTGGATGAGGGTTTGGGATAGAGTAAAGCAGCTGACTGTGTGAATTGAGTGACGTCTAATGAGAGTAGTAGGAGATAATAAGTAGGGTTTTCAATTAAAGATTAAGACTGTTTGGAGATTGACAGTTCAGATTGAATCTGTCAAAATTTTAATTTTTCCCTCTTCTTAATTTCGTTTCCCTCTTCTGCCAATCTACAAAATTTCACTTTTTCCTCAAAAGTTTTGGCTACAAAATTTCACTTTATAATGATCAAATATAAATTCATAAAATATAAATTTAATTCTATGATAATCAAGTATAAATTAATAAAATATAATTTATGAAAATTCTTATGTAACCGTATATTTGAATATTTAATTATTTTTTTAAAATTGAAAGTATATTTTGAGTATATTAAATGTAAATGATGTAAATTAAATTTCAATATAAATCAATTTAATCCGAATAAATTCAAACCAATTTTTTGATGTTTTTCCTAACACCTAAATTATATACATAAATCTTAAGGTTCAAGGGTTTAGTTTAGGACAAATAATCAAACATATATTACACAACATATACATGGTATCATGTGGAACCCCCCTTTTCATGGATCCATGGATCCCCCTTTACAGCCGTTGATTGCATTTACTGTTTGCATTTTGGACGCACCAGATTGTGCCAGTGCATTAATGAGCATGTGCAACTCACGTGTGCGTTTCAAAAATGCAAACACGTGGCACAATCTGATGCACATAAAAAGTGCAATCAACGGTGATGAAGGGGGATCCATGTATCCATGGAAATGGGGGGTTCCACATGATACTTCTGTTGAATAATAAAGATTGTCAGCTGTCAAGTTGTCCCACATCGAGTAATTGATTGGTAATTGCAAAGTATATATTGGGTCATTAACTATGACCTGCAAGTCGACTTTTGGGTCAAACTGGGGATTGATCCAGTATGTGCTTGCAATTTATCTTGGTATCAGAGCGGGCCGAACCTGGGCCCAGTATGTGACGTGGAAAGATGTTCAACTCATTGGGTCACCGCTGATGCGGGGATTGTTAGTCGTGGTCAACCAAAGGACTCATGCGCGAGTGGATTGGTTGAGAATTGGAGTTGACATCTCGGCATGCACAACTTGTCAGCTGAAGGGAAGGTGTTGAATAATAAAGAATGTTAGCTGTCAAGTTGTCCCACATCGAGTAATTGATTGGTAATTGCAAAGTATATATTGGGTCATGAACTATTACCTGCAAGTCGACTTTCGGGTCAAACTGGGGATTGATCCAGTATGTGCTTGCAATTTATCAACTCCCCCCATATACATATACCCCAAGTGCATATGTATCAAACCCCAAACCCTTAACCCTATTCCCCAAACCCTAAATCCCATACACCCTTAACCCTATACCTCGATTATTCAGTACTAACTAGATCAAACATATATTACACAACATATACGTATACCCCTAACCCTTAGACTTATACTCCAAACACCATACCATTAACTCTATATCTCAAACCCCAAGATATACGAAGACTTGATGTGTTCATGGGCATTCCAAGATATATACGATTTAGCATCACCTCGGAATATAGAAAAACTCGTACTCTAGAAGCCAGTGTATCATTGGTTTCTAAATGGCTTTTCAGATGTAACTTCTAGCAACAAATTTTAGGCTTAGGATATTAAGCACCTTTTTAATGAATTAGAACTTCATGATGGGATATTGGGATTCCATAAATTTACATAAACGCAGACGTCAAAAATGTCTCTTACATGTGCTAGAAGTGAAGCGAGTTTTTTACTATAACAACGTGGTTAGTGATAAAGATTAAAGACATTGACATAAAACAAGGTCGTTTCAAATCAATACATAATTTTATTTTTCGCATCATTTTGCGGACAACATTCCCGATCGCATCTCATCCCGCAATTATTAAGTTATTGTATGAAATGAATCAATTAAGTAACATCTTTTAATATATAAAGTAATCTTCAACGTTTATCTAGTTTATATATTGTCTATAACAATATAGGGTTAAGATGGACAAAATCTGAATCATTAATTTTGATAAATAAATGGTTGAGATTAAAGTTGAATTTTAATCAAATTAGATGGTTGAATTTGTGAAAAACACGAGACGGTTGGATTTGATGATTATTTTACTTTAAATCTCAACCGTTAGATTATAATTAATCACGTGTCCTAACGTTCTACGAAAAATCAATGATCCTCCTAGAACTTTATCCTAACAATATATAGTATAAATTACAAGTAAATTAAATTCATGAATGTCACATCCCTTAATTTGGCAACAATCTTATCGAATGTCATTTGATTTGTAAATTCGTATTGATTCACTTTGGCATAAAACATGTCATGATCTTCCATTTGAATTTGATGAGGTTTACACGACAAACTTGTACAATGCGTATGATAGTCTCCTTAAATTAGTCTTTTTGAGACAGTACGTAGTTGAATATGATTACAAGATACACTAAGTTATACAATTTGTTTTTGTTTGTGTTTGCTCGGTAAATGATTATATAGGAAATGTATCATGTGGATCCTCTCAATTTGGTGGACTCATGAATCCCCTCTTGCACCCGTTGATTGCATTTTTTGGATGCACCAGATTTTGCCAACGCATTAATGAAGCACGTGACTTGCACGTGTTTTGCACATGACAAATGCACATACGTGGCGCAATCTGGTGCATCCAAAAAATGTGCGCAATCAACGGATGCAAGAGGAGATCTACAAATCCACCAAATTGGATGGATCCACATGCTACAACCTCTGATTATATATGCAACTTACAGAAATGAATGAAACCTATCGTATATTTTCTTATCAACTGAATCGAAATACCCAAAACAATTTAGTCTTAAACCACAAACTTGAATACATCCAAAAAAGTACTCCAATTAATATCAGTAACGAATTATAACTAAAAAGTAATCCAAGTGTAACACAGAACAAAACAACGTATGAGCTGACTTGGAAATAAAGCAGAGGCAGTTTAAAGAGCTGAGATGGCTGAAGGTGTGCTATCTGAATGTACTGAAAGATTCTGAACTGGATGAAGGAGAGGTTAAGACATAATAGCCTCAAGCTTGGGGATGTGATAGAGAAATGCTTTGTGAGTTGTGATTTAAAGAGTGAGACTTGCAAGAAGCTAGCAGTACTTTATTGTGTTTTTGTCTGGACGTAAAAGTCGAAAAAATATTTGATATATTTATGTGACATTTATTTTGTAGTACTTTCTGTTTACTATGATTTTGGATTGTCTTAGTTATACCTTATTAATCGTCTATATCGTGATAATCAACATAAATATTGGTATACAAAAATGCACATACTATTTGAATTTCTAAAAAGCCCGCACTTCAAAGTGTATAATAATCTATATTTTAAATGTGATGAAGTTTTGAAGTTAAATGAATACTCATAAATATTATGTTGCTTATTTTATGGGGTGTATAGACGTTTATTTGAGGGGTTAAAATCATGTAAGACAATACTTCATTGTAAATTGTTGTACAAATTTTGAACCATTGATTTGGTTAATTTAATGATTGAAATTAAAGTTAGTTTTTATTAAAATTGGCGGTTGGATTTAGAGATTTTTCATATTTTAATCTCGCCCGTTTGATTATTATAAATTAACGGTTGAGGAATGTCTTATATCGTACAAATATTTGATTGTCGTCTTTAATTTTTTCTCTATTTGAATGTATTAGTTAAATTCAACTAACAAAATCTACAAAATCATTGATTTTTGAGCTTCAATTTAATTTAATAATTGAAAATTTCTTTAATGTGAAGGTTAAATCATGATTAATTTTCATCACTAATTTGCTCGTATGACATATTGAGTCTTTTATTACAATTTTCTTAATTCTTGCAATGCACATTGTTTCTGTAATACAAGAGTTATATGACACTTCCAATTTCATATACTTACCATAACGTTGAATTTGTCGTATGTCATCACCTGAGTCATCTGGTCCCATAATCGGACTAAAATTGTAACGAAGAGTACTTGTTTAATATTGAATCAAACCAGAACTCAAGGAATGAGAGCATAGGTCCTTCATAAGTGGCCTTCATAATTAATGCATGGAGATACAGAAATATAAGCAGGTTCATAAATCACAAGTCTTCACCTAATTTGTATGCGCAACATGTACTTTATTTTCATGAGGATAGAAAAATGTCTCACATAATACATTTTGAGGTCGGAGACATAGAACCCCTGCTGGAGCTCACTATTGAGTATTAGAGGTGAAGTTTGTGTGATGTTGATGGTAATGTCATGATCTTTGTGTTGATTTGCATTTATATTTAGACCAACATTTATTTCTCATGAATACTCATGTGTAGCTTTTTAACACTTGCTTGAATGTCTTTCATATCACAACTTTTGTTTATTTTTAATTACGGCGTGAACTTGTTGACTACATAGGTTGTCTAGCATTCAACATGGCATTTGAATCGAATAACATAAAAATTAAACTACACTCATAAAATTGAAAACCAAATATAAATTTCAGTTTACATACCGATTGTAATGAAACGCTGTTGTTGGTAAGTCACGTGGTGCTGTGTAGTGTCGAGAGTGTAGGGTGGAGAAAAGCATGAACAAATTATGACTGAATACAAATAAACTATATGCATATGTATTGAACTAGTATGTATCTTCTTATTAATAAAACGCAAGGGGTGGAGTTGACGATTTATTTTGAAGCCATAATTCACATTTCCATAATATTCTTCCACATTTTACTAGTTACTTAACATGCCCGTACCTCTATTATCTTATAATATGAAAGTACTTATATGCACATATTATATGTGCACCAAATACTAGTGGAGGTCGTCCTCCTCTAAATCCAACATAAAAACTACATGACATCCATCCCAATTCGAGCTCATGGTGATGTTGCCACGAATTTGCCAATGAGTCTCGACGTGGGATTTAATCAAAGATAGTGTAGGTCGGGAACCTTGAAACTTTGCAAGCACTATGTGTAGGATCCTTTGGGTTAAAGCTTGATGTTTAGTAGGTGTAATCTTGTAAACTACATGACATCCATCCCGATCCTTAGCCTGAGTCCACGGGTATAATACACGGAACGTCTACCTTTTCTTCCCTCAATGAAGTTCCAAAAGTAGATATTAATATTTTTAATTACAACTAAACCTCCTAAGTCAAATGAATTACAAAACAACTTAGTGATAATTACAAATGTAGCCCCGATCTATTCGGTTATTAGGTAACTTGAAGAAAATACTTATCTGGAATTTATTTACTTGAAAACAGGTACTCAGAAATAAAACAAAGGTGACAATTGTTGATCCAAAAACACAAAGATAACAGGGGGCATATACTTTGAAAATTTTAATGCAATAAATACATGAAAAATATTAAAATGTTGATGGTATTTCAAGGAAAGAAAAAATTAGGTGTGATTTAAAAACTTAGCGCCTGAACTAAAACCTAAAAACTTAGAAGTAATCAGTGCTTGAGCACTTAGATATTGATATTGATGGATTACAAGGTGTTTACACACCCAAACTGCAATTTACTTTGAGAATGGTGTAATATGATGCCCAAAAGGCTTAATAGCATCGAAACGTTCTATGAATTCTTAAGAGATAGAACATAGATAGTCCAACTGCATTTTAGATCTCTTGGCATATAGAAAGGACAGTTACTACAACTTTCATTTTTGTCTAAAGGTTGTTATCGTTGGTGCTTTGTTGCACTCATGTATTGCCTATAAAAATGTTTGCAAAAAATACATATCAAACAAAAACTGCAAAATAACTCAACTACAAAAAAAATGAAAACATAAAATTTACCATAAACCAATTAAAAGAAACACTTTTTAAAACTTTTTTACACCTAAACCTTTAGTAGATTTCAGAAACGAAATAATTATATTTGAACTATAACTATAATAATAACAATAAACAATAAAATGTCCACACGGTTTACAATCAGGGTCTCCCACCCTCCGTAGAATGTTCTAGGAGTGGGAAAGCCCACATTCTTCATGATTCTAATAGCTGATAAGAAGGTCAACCTAGCATTCCTCGATGGTAGCACTCCAGCACCCGAGAAGACAATTTACGAAAGAGAAGGCGCCACAATGCTCAGTCCCCAACCCTGCGTATGAGGCATGGTGACAGCAAGATCAATGTGTTCTTAGTACATTGCTCATTTATATGACACCAGAAATAGCCACCCAAATGGTTGGATTTACAACTACAAGCCAAGTTTGGTCAGTTGTACAAAATATGTTATTGTGCTCAAAATCGAGCAACCATTCGCCACACTCGCCTTCAATTGTAGACGCTCAATAAGCAAGATTTATCTGCTGCCAAGTACTTTCAAAAGATGAATTCTTTCGTTGACACCATGGCAACCATCGGCAGCCCATTGACGACGGACAAAATCATCACTACATCATAGCCAGCATGGGTCCCCAATATGCTCTCGTTGCAGCGTCCCTCACAATTGGTAATAAGAATGTTACTCTCAGAGACTTTTATGCATAGGGAAAGTATCATGTGGAACCCCCATCTTTTCATGGATCCATGGATCCCCCTTTGCAGCCATTGATTGCATTTACTGTTTGCATTTTGGATGCACCAGATTGTGCCACATGTTTGCATTTTTGAAATGCACACGTGAGTTGCACATGCTCATTAATGCGCTGGCACAATCTGGTGCCTCCAAAATGCAAACAGTAAATGCAATCAACAGCTGCAAAAGGGGATCCATGGATCCATGAAAAGGTTGGGGTTCCACATGATACAACCCCTTTATGCATATGTACTTGATAGCGTACACATTTATTATTATTTATATGAATCCTAGCTTTGATTCTTGTTTGTTTTCTACTGGTTTGTGAAAAAATTGATACTTCTTATGCTTATTTTAGGTTATATTCAAGAAGTATAACCATGGAGCTATCAAATGCAAATGAGAGCAAATTTAAGACAAAAGTGCACAAAAGAGGCCAAATGAGCATTACTCGTCCGAGTAGAGCATAGGAGGGTCGAGTAGAGCGTGTATCAAGCAATTCAACATACAGTTGATCAGTATGGAGACTAATGACCGAGCAAGGATGTGTTAGCAAGACTACTCAGCCGAATAACATGTCAAAATTGATACTTTCAACTCAGAAAATTCTTGCTCGGCCGAGCAGATAGTTTGCTCGCCCGAGTACCTCATGAATGAGCACCAAACCAACCTTGATTGGCCGAGTAAGGTTGTGTGGAAAGGCTGCTCGTCTAAAAAATCTTGAGGATGCCACCTTGCTCGGCCGAGCAAGAACTCTACTCCCTTGAGCAAGACCGAAAACTCAGATTTGGAAGTTCAAATATTCAAACACCTAAATATATACAAGAGATCATAGAATATATGAAGTGAAGATGAAGGCTTGAAGATCAACAATCACCTAAGCATTTCTACCTTTACTTTTGTTAACATATTTCTTTATATTTTGTTTACATTTGTCGTTATGTTTGAGCAGTTTTCATGTGATTGGGGATCATATGGATCCCCTAGAATTTGGATGATGTTTGTATAATCTTTTTATATGTATTTGAATTACAATTTAGTTGAATCTTAATTGTTGTAGTTGCTTGTTCATACTGATGCATGCTAAGTGTTTGAGAAATGCCTAAGTTTGTCAAAGTGAATTAACTTTCTATGATTTGATGACGATTGAACCCTAGGATGGTAGTAACTATTTCAATATCTCTTTGAGAGATAATTATGCGCGAAAGCGATAATTACTCTTGGTGATAGGCTAGTTTTGGTGTGGAGTTTGAGTGCCTTCCAATAGAGCGAACACTTGAGGTTGTGCCCTTGAATTCCACGTGATTCAATACAGCAAGCGCTTGAGAAGTGAGATATTTTAGGGCGTCAACCATCCTCCAAGGATGGAACAAAAATGGAACTTGGAAGGATGATGCGTTACCGTAAAAATTCAAACTAATTGTGATTTATGTTAGGAAATTGAGTGTGTTAACTCTCTTATGTCCTACGGGTGAAGACTTTTATGCATATGTACTATTCTTCGAAGCCATGCTAGAACAAAAAAATCAAGATAGCGATTGGACCTCATTGGCAAATTCCGTCACACGCAACAACAATAGGTTGCGTTCTCCTCGCATAAACACTTAGAACAGTCGCGACTGCCGAGGCCAACAACAACGCTCCAACCCTACTACAAGCAATGGATCTCAAGGTCCCCATAGTGCTAGCAACAACCGGAATCACACGAGCAGTAGACATTTTCAAATAAGGTGCAAAATTTGTAAAATCGATGGACATCAGGTCTTCAATTTTCATTACCGTTTCAATGAAGCATATAGCTCGAAATAGTTCGATTCGAAAATGCTATTGATTAACATTGCAATGGTTGCCCTTCGTGGTACATCAATACCAGAGCAACTGATCACTTGACAAGTGATCTGGAGCGTGTATCAACCTAGGAGCGCTATAATAACAAGGACCAAATACAAGTAGCTAATGGAGCATATTTGTTGATCGCGCACATTGGTAATTCTAGTGTAATTGGTTCCAATAAGTCACTTCACCTTAAAAATATTTCATATGTACCTCTAATTAGCAAGCATTTTCTTTTTGTCCGTCGCCTTGTTTCCAATAACAATCTTTTATTGAGTTTCACCCTGACTCTTTTATTACCAAGGACATAGATTCGAAGGAAATAGTCACAAGGTTGTTCAAAATATTATAACACAGAATTCTCTTCCTTGTTCTTCCGAAGACACAGAAACTTCAATTTGTGATGCATGCCAACATGCAAAAGGTGAGCAACTACCTTATCATACTTCTAATCGTGTTAATTCCTCCTAACTTTAGTTAATTCATTCTGATGTTTGGGGTCCTGCCCGCTCTTCTTTTGGTGGTTATCACTATGTTAGTTTTTCGACAACTATAGCAGGATGGGTTTATCTCATCAAACATAAATCAGAGGTTGAATTCGCTTTCTACTCTTTTTAATCTCACGTTGAAGGACCTCTACATACTAAAATCCCTGCAGTCCAATCCGAAATACTCACATCTCAAAATTTATTTTCAACGAGTTGGCATATCATACCAAATCTCTTGCACACATACCTCCCAACAATACAAACATTGTGGAAATAAAACATCGCCACCTAACTGAAATCGGCCTATCCCTTCTAGCTCACTCCAATCTACCTATTAGGTTTTGGGATGAAGCTTTTCTCACAGCCGGCTATCTCATTAACCGTATGCCGAGTCTTTTCTAGGTAACATTGCACCTATCACTCGCATGTTCCAAATCCAACTGAACTACTCCTTTCTACACGTGTGCGGTTGTGCGTGTTGGCCAAGTCTACAAAAGTATAATGCACGAAAATAGAGTTCTGTTCAAAATATGTGTGTTATTGGGTTACAACCCTTGTCACAAAGAATATAAATATTTTGGTCAGACATCTGAACGTATATATGTCACGAGATATTGTGTTCGACGAAAACAGTTTTCCTTTTGGCACTCCTAACAACGTACTTAATTTTGTTAAATCCTCCAATATCATTTCCTAACAAAGAACCTCTTACCCTTGATTATGCATTGCGACATTATAATCTATCTCTACTAACCCTTGATGGCAATGCTCCTAGTATTGTATTTGTGCAGGTTGATCCTCCTACTAACTCATGATCTGCTAAATACACAAAGCGGCGCCTTATTTACATAAACCTTATGATTCATAAAGTTTTCATTCTAGCGCCTTATTTACATACACAAAGCGGCCCTCTCGCTGATTTACCAAACCCCTACACCAGAATCTCCTCCGCTTTTTGCATCGCCGTCTCTTACATCCAACGAAATTGCTCATGTGGTTGCGCCGCCTTTGCATCTATCCAAACTCATTCTCGCAGTAGGATATTGCGATCAAAACAAAACATCGACGACACGAAATGATACAACCCCAATCGACGCTCTTTCTTGGCTACCCCATCATCATATCAAGATGCCCTTGCTGAACCGGATTGGAGGTCTGCTATGGAAGATGAGTTCTCAGGCCTTTTTCGAACAGATACATGGATTTTAGTGCTTTGTTCTCAATATGCAAATGTCATTGGTAGCAAATATATATTTAAGACGAAGTATCGTCCTGGTGGCTCGATTGATAAACATAAAGTACGTCTTCTTGCTCGGGTTTCAATCAACTACACGGCATTGACTATCATATTACTTTCAACCCATGTGCAAAGACGCTAACAATTCGAATTATCCTCTCAATAGTTGTAACTTTCGGTTCGTGCCTCTGTCATATTGACATAAGCAATGCTTTCCTCCACAGCCACTAAGAACATGATGTCTACATGAGACAGCTTTCATTTTAATGTCGCATAATGTAGCAAAAAGACAGTGCAACAAAAATATTATATTGCATAAATAAGTCGTTTGTACAAAACTTTATTGCCACAAAAGTAAAATGAATCGTCTCATTTACGTGGCATATGTGATATGATAACATACATCCATTAGCTTCGGTGAGCCATTCTCAAATGAAAGCTTCTTTGAAACTTCAGATTCGGTGATCAGTCATAGACAGACGCGGACGGTGAGTCGGTGACTTGATCCTAGAGAGTTGGGGTCGTGTAGGAGATGAATCATGTTCGGTTTAGTAGTCATGAGTATGTTGGGCCATGCTTGTGGTGTGAGTGGTTGTAATAACATATTTTGGGGTTTTGTTGTGCTTCTGGTCAGCAATTAAAAGGACAAATGAATTCTCCCAAGCACATCTCGACAGCTCATTCATAAACCGTACTCCTCAATAATAGTATACGTACTTCCTCAATAATAATATACGTACTCCCTCAACTGATCATCCTAGTAAACATCGTCATTTGCAAACTTCTTTCCCAACTGGATTTGCAGTGTTCTTGGTTCACTTGGCCACCATCCCCATCACTGGAACTGGAATCAAACCTACGAGGAGTCTAGGAGCAGCCATAGTCTTTAACAGGGATGCAGCTTGGGATGACCATTGGTTCTTCTGGTTGGACCTTTCATAGGCGCTGCACTTGCTGCTCTGTACCACCAGATAGTCATCAGAGCTATACCTTTCAAGCATAACTCTTAGAGAGCTCACATCTCCATCCATCATAAATCATCATCTCATCGCTACCACTATCGCCCATTTCTACTTAGCCTAAATTTATCTTCTTTTCATTTAATCTATCTTGTACAAAGGATTTGGAACCTAAAAAAACTTCTTTCCCAACTGAAATCATCCCACGCTCCAGCAATATTGAAGCCATCCGGATCATCAAGAGGTACTCCTTGGTAAGTTATTTATTTCACCCCTGAATTCTGTCCGAGGAAGCAATGTCCGAGGTTGTTGATTGTACTTCTTCCCATGCCGCTTGGACAGCCCTTGAGTCTGCGTTCTCTCATGCTTCAACCTCCCGTGCTCTTCAACTTCGTGAAGAATTATTACTTCTTCGTCGCAGAGATTCTACGGTTGATGAATTTGGTCGTAAGCTTAAAAATTTGTGTGAACAACTCTCTGCCATTGGCCGTCCGATTGATGACCTAGACAAGAACCGTTGGTTCCTGCGCGGCCTTGGTCCGCAATTTCTGAGCTTCTCTGATACGAGGATGCCTATGGTTCCCGTTCCTTCTTTTCTGGAGCTTTTAAACAAAGCAAAGCAATATGACTCTCTTTATTGCTCCATGGAAAGTGCGGCACCCATGCAGCAACCTACGTTTGTTGTTTCTGACCATGACATATCTTCCGCACGACACTCTCCTCATCACTCTGGTGGACAAAACATTCACGATGGCCATGGTCGTGGCTGCAGACAATATCCTCCTCGTTGCCAAATTTGCCGTAGTGAGCATTACGCGGACAAATGTCCGCGATATCTTCGTCACAACAACATAGAACCTTCGGCCAACCTAGCCCAAAATTTTCAGGCTAGTTGCCACATTTCTGACCCGACTCCAGACTGGTACGTTGATTCAGGAGCGTCTTCTCACATGACGTCCTAACCATCTTCATTGGACTCGTCTTCTCCTTATACGGGTAATGGTTCCATTTTTTCGGTAATGGCTCTACCTTACCTATCACTCATATTGGCACTCATCATTTAACACGTGATATTCATCTTCTTGATGTCTTGGTTGTCCCTTACTTGACTAAGAATTTGTTATCCATCAGTAAGCTGACAAATGACTATAATGTTGATGTGTTATTTTCTGCAAATTATTTTTTGATTAAGAACCGAGCGACAAAGAAGGTTCTAGTTCAAGGACGGTGTGAAAAAGACCTTTATATTCTTGAATGAGGACAAGTCGCTCTTGTTGCTGCGTTGAAAAATAAGTCTTCGAAGGCAAGCTTCTCCTTATGGCATACTCGTTTGGGGCATGTCCCAATTTCTATTATCCAGTTATTGAATAAACTTGGTCATTTATAAGTCACATCTCTATTACCCGATCCTGGACTCTGTTCCTCGTGCCAATTAGCTAAAAGTAAACAACTGTCGTTTTCTTTAAATGAAAAACGAGCTACTCAAGTTCTTGACCTTATCCACTGTGATTTATGGGGCCCTGCACCAGTTAACACATCTGATGGATATCGTTATTATGCTGCTTTATTGATGACTACTCTCCCTTTTACTTGGTTATATCCACTTCGGGCAAAGTCAGATTTTTTGATATTTTTGTTCGCTTCCACAAGCTTGTATGCAACCATTCTCTACTACTAAAAGTTTTTCAAAGTGATGGGGGCTCAGAGTTTGTAAACTCTCGAATGAACAACTTCACAAATCAACATGGCATTATTCATCGACTATCTTGTCCCTACACACCTCAACAAAATGGTCGTGCCGAGCGTAAACACAGACACATTACTGAGTCAAGATTATCTATACTTTTTCATGCCAACGCCCCCTCAGCATTCAGCTTTGATGCTTTTTCTACTGCTATTTATATGATCAACCGATTGCCTACAACTATTCTACATAACAAGTCACCATTCGAAGTCTTATTTGGCATTGTTCCAAACTATTCTAACTTTCGTTTGTTTGGTTGTCGGGTGTTCCCTTATCTAAGAGATTATGCTTCTGACAAATTAGCCCCTCAAAGCCGTCCCCGTATATTTTTGGGCTACACCAGCATGTATAAAGGGTTTCGGTGTTATGATCCAATTACGTCCCGTGTGTTTATCACACGTCATGCTCAATTTGATGAACTCCTTTTCCCTTTTGTGAAAAACATTTGCTACACGGTCCTCATCAACGTTGGATTTTATATCATTTTATGAGCATTGTGTCAATCCATGCAAACATCCGTTTCTCCCTGCCAACAATCTCATAACCCAATGGCCCACACTTCTGGCCCATCTCCTTGTATTGGGCCTGAATGCCCATCATTTTTGTACAAAGAGCAATCTCTCTCCAAATCCAACTGAGCAACATGCGCCGACTACTGTTCCACCCACTCATCAATCTGAGCTGTCAGCATCAGTGGTTCTGATTCGGTCTCTCCTCCGACGATTCCTCAAGCTCAAGTCTCGTCTCACCCGATGATTACACGATCAAAGGCAGGAGTTTTCAAACCAAGGCATTCGGTTTTCCTTGCTTCCACATCTCTGTTAACTGCTTTGGCAGAGTCAAAGGAGCCTCGTGGGTTTAAATCCGCACTCAAATTACCTCATTGGGTTGCCACGATGCAGGAGGAAATCGATGCGCTTCGTTGCAATAACACATGGGATCTTGTCCCCCTTCCGCTTAAGGCCAATATTGTCGGATCTAAGTGGGTTTTTCGCACCAAATTTCACACCGATGGGTCTATAGAGCGCTACAAGGCACGCATTGTTGCTCAAGGCTTCAGCCAACTCTCAGGATCTGATTTTAATCATACGTTCAACCCGGTAGTAAAATCCTCTACTGTTCGAATGATTTTGGCTCTCTCCGTTCAATTCCAATGGCCTCTACTTCAACTCAATGTCAAGAATGCTTTCCTTAATGGTGTACTTACACAGCCTGTCTATATGCTTCAATCGCCAGGTTTTATTGACGCCCAGTTTCCCTCTCATGTTTGTCGCTTAAAGAAAGCTTTATATGGTCTCCGGCAGGCTCCCCTTGCGTGGTGTCAATGCTTCAGTTCTTATTTACATGCTCTTGGCTTCAGCAATAGTCGGTCGGATCCCTCACTCTTTTACCTTCATCAAGGTTCAGATGTCATTTTTCTACTTATGTATGTTGATGACAT
This sequence comes from Sedum album, assembly GCA_006409495.1. NCBI lineage: Eukaryota > Viridiplantae > Streptophyta > Magnoliopsida > Saxifragales > Crassulaceae > Sedum > Sedum album. Next base: position 78,743 of record QZGG01000302.1, on the reverse strand, counting down.
AATTGTCACTGGCTCAAATTCCACTTTCCTGCGTAGATTCATTGCTCGCACCCACAGAGAATTTGCTATCAAAGACCTTGGTGATCTTACATACTTTCTTAGACTCGAGATTACCCGCACCTCCACTGGTTTATTTCTTTCACAGGCCAAGTATGCTCATGAAATTTTGGAACGCACTGGACTTCTTGATTCGAACACTAGTACAGAATAGTTATTTAACAGCGCTTGTAAATAAGCGCTGTAAAAAAACACACTTTTAACAGCGCTTGAATTAATAAGCGCTGTTGTAAGGTAAATAAACACAGCGTTTTAAGAGGAAGCGCTGTCAAAAGTTTAGTACAGCGCTTATTCATATAAGCGTTGTTTAAAGTTCTACTTTTAACAGATTTAATGGTATAAGCGCTGTTGAAAGTCTTAATTTAGACAGCGCTTATATGAAAAGCGCTATTATTACTATACGACAACGCTTTTATTATAAGCGTGCTGTCTAAATTAAGACTTTCAACAGTGCTTATACCATTAAACGCTGTTATTACTATAAGACAACGCTTTTATTATAGGCGCTGTCTAAATAGAATGAATGTGTGTACTGCAGATTTTTATTTATATTTTTTGAAACAAAGTTAAAATAATAATGCTCTGGTTTATAACTTATTAAAGCGCTTGATACAGAACAGAGGATGTTGAGTTTTTAGAACGAAATGGATCACCCTCGTATGTTTGCAAACTCCAATGTTCAATTTATGGTCTTAAACAATCTCTCCGTGCATGGTAAGCCTGACCCAACACTCATCTTCGTCAACTAGGCTTTTAAGTCATCTCGGGCAGATGTTTAACTGTTTATATTCAATCAAGGTGGTATTACCATATTCCTATCAAAAAAAGGTGGTATTACCATATTCATTCGGATATATGTCGATGAAATCGTTATTAAAGGTTTAAATGACCGTCCAGTTCAATCCCTGTCAGAATCCTTTCATTTCAAAGACGGGCAAACTCAGTTACTTCCTCAGACTTGTAGTGGCGTACAATTCAGGGGGATAATCCTAACACAATGCATCCATGGAGGATTGCAAGTGCACTTCAACATCACTATCGTTAGCAAAGCTAATGATAAGATCAACCTAGAATTGACATTTTGCTAAATATATATAGAAGGTGAAAAGTATAGAATTTATATCGACACATTAATAACAATTATTAATAGATACAAGGCATGCCATCAAAGGTAAGCCATCACTTCCTCATTATTTACCTTTTATCTGAATCTCCATGCCAATTTATACCACATCTGACATAAGCAAGCACACTTAATCTTCTGAGCATGACGTTGGAAATCAAATGTCGAAGTGACGAAGATGATTTCAGCGACTATCCAACAAGTTTCATCTCTTTAATCTGATGTCGGCATAAAAATTGATCTTTCCAGCACATATCCAACAATTTTCCGCCTTCGTGTCGGATTTTTTTATTTCCTACATCAGATAATAGAATTGTGCTGGAAAAGTGGAGAAAATTCCATCTCATTTCGGTGCATTTCCATTTCATGGTATCTTCAATTAATCTGCTAACTTTTTAATGAAAGAGCCATGGAGTCGCTAAAAATTTCCAACACCATATACGCCGGAATTAGTTGCGCCGGAATTAAAACGGATGTAACGTTAATTATATTGTTTTAAAATTTAAAAAATATGAATGAAACACAATGGAAAAGAGTCGGAAATTCTGCCCGCAGATTTTGCTGCAAAATTGAAGTGAACCTCATGATGTAACATTATATTTTTATTGCGGATCCTTATTTTGTGCAGCAGACAACTAAATACTGCACAATTTATAGAAATGCACAACCGGTCCAGACAGGTCCGGATAATTACGCTCCGGACAGGTGGATCGTAAATTTTAAAAGTGAGAACCGTGGACCGGATCATTATGGACCGGTCTAATTACGGTCCGGTCCGGGATTGGATCTTAAAGCCGTAATTATATTTTTTAAATTAATTTTAAATTAAAAAATTAATTCTAAAAATCTGAATAATATATATTTTTAAATTTATATTTATTATTCAATTTTTTAAATATTTTTTGTAGTGTTTATATTTATTTATTAATTTTTATTGATATATTTTGTTTTTAAATGATATATTTTAAATATTTTATAAATTTATTTTTAACTAATTATTGTTTAGGTCCAAACCGGACCGTAACCCGTAATTCTAAAAAATTAAGAATCCTAAAACGGACCGTATTTGGATCCAGACTGTACCGGACCGTAAATTTACGGTCGGTCCGATCCAGTTTTACGGTCCGGTCCAATTTTATGCGTCCCTAAAAAAATTGAAACAATGTGGTTTCTACGGTTTTTACAAATTTAATATGCCTAAACCCTTTGTATAAAACTGCATCGATTCATTTCGCAACAAGTAGTTTTGGCGACGAAGTGGGGTTGGCCTAGTGGTTAGGCACCCACTACCTAAGCCAACAGGTCTTGGGTTCGAGTCACGAGGTAGGAGTGAAATTCTTGTAATCCCTTATTAAAAAAACAAGTAGCTTTGGTGTACCTAATCTGAATTGTTTGTTGCACTTGCAATATCAAATTGTTTTTGTTGCATAAAGGGTAAAAAGCGTAGTATTACGACTATACAATAGCAAACAGTTAGTTAATTATATCAAAGTTCTAAAATCACTTCATACTTACGCGAAAGGGTTACTTATGAAAAAAGGCAAGCCTAGCTCCGTGATCCTTTACTCGCACGTTAATGAACAACACCATCACTTGTGGTTCACTCTACACAGTTAGAAACTATCACGAGCTTGAAAAAAAACAAACAATAGATTATTTAACAATGATTTTCGACGCGTATTCTACGAGGAAACTAATTAAGCTAGCTAGCTAGCTAGCCAGCCATACCCATACATATCTAGCTTCTGCAATGGTGCAATATGTTAATGCGATACGTACATAATTTCATCTGCACTTCTAGGCATTCTTTGTGATAAATGAGGAGGATAATTGGTTGAAGGAGTATATATTACGCATGGCCTCAAAGCGCTTCCGCCAGTGGAAGTGTAACTGCCACACTTTCTATGTGAAAACATGGGAGAACTTCCCTACGAGTTCAGGAAGCGTCCGGAAGAGTGGAATTGGCTAAAAAACATTTTACTACCCCTGAATTTGTGGTAACACACTGAACTTTAATTTTTGTTTTTAATCTCTCCAGCAAATACTCGCTGCCACACTAATCCTAATTTTTTACGCAGAAATTCTCCAGCCGAATGACAAAGACAAGGGTTGAGAGCGAGCATGTGAACCATTGTTCAGGCAAGATGACTTTTTGGGAGAGGGCTGAAAAGTACATTAGAGAAGGAAACATAGCACCTTTAATTGCGGTTCTCCAAGAAGTTTATAGAAAGGATCCAAATGGAGCAGAAGTGGCGGTAAACTTACTCTCTTATCCCTTTTGTTTAAGTTATTTTATTTTCGTACATAAATTGAGCTCAATTGTGGAATTTGTTGATCATATTTTTTCTGAATTTATATTTGAAACCGTGGACTTTGTTGAGAAACTGTGATGCACTTGACTGTGGACATATTTTATGTTAAGCATATGTAAAGTTATGTAACTGTGATGCATTTTTTATGCATGTTTTAATGTCTTCACATGTAGCCGAGTCATACTCTGTAATGTAAAGTGATGATATTCATAATCTGATTCATTTTTTGTTATGTAATGTAAAGTGGTAATGGAATGTCTTACTGTCTTGACACTTGGTGTATGTTTGAAGAATTTGTTGTATGGTATGGTGTGTTGTCAATTTGTAATGGCCAAGTTTCAAGCATCGATTTCTTATGCAGGACAAGCTAATGGCCAAGTTGCATGAATTGGCTGAGCAACAAGGGGTCGACATTGATCAGCTGGGGGAGCTACCTGAAGATGAACAATTGAATCTCATAGAGTTAGCAAGAGGCAGGCAGCGTAGAGGAACAGCTGTGTTGGGTGATTGTTTCCGCAGACCACCACTTCCTAGAGGTCGTATTACTGCCACATTCCGGACATATCAGACCTTACACGAAGAGCTTGAAGAGAACAACCGACAGCTTGCTGAAACCAAGGAAGCTCTCGAGAAAACAAGAGAGGAACAAGCTCGAGAGCGTGAAGATTTTGAAGCTTTTAAGAGGGAGATGATGGAAAAATGGAAGTCCTTGGCGTCGCATACTGGATACATTCCACCCGCTCCTGCTGCAAACTCAGAATCTTAACAGGGTATCGATTTCCTTTCATCCTCACGATCCTTTTGATTAACATATCGAACTTGTATTTTGGGAAATTTGTGAACTTGTAGATGCTTTTTGGAATTGATCCGAGAACATGTTTCAGTAATGCAGTTGTGTGAGCATGTTTCAGTTCTGTTGAGCATGTTTCAATTATGCTGAACATTTGTATGACGACATGTTCTGTAATTTCAATTTGGAAACCTTGTTTAGCTATGTTTATTAAGGTTACTTATGTTGCATAAGTGTACTGTTAAGCTAGGTTGCACAAGATAACGTTGCGTAAGGTATAGTATTTCTATTCAATATATACTAATGCAACATATCTAACGTTGTGTAAGAGAAGATATTTCACATCGGTATACACTTATGCAACATATCTCAGGTTGCTTAAGAAAAGGTATAAAGAAACAACATATACTTATGCAACATATTTCACGTTGCGTTACAAAACATTGCACTGAGAGAATCATCACTACTACGGATCATCTTTATAACAGCGCTTTTTTTTTGCCCTTTAACAGCACTTCTTGAAGCGCTATTGAAACGAGTGCTGTTGTAAATCACTGACAATTATTGTTGTTTGTAAACACTTTTAACAGCGCTTAAAATATAAAAAGCGCTGTTGTAAATGACAATTATTGACAGCGCTTAAACAAATAAGCGTTGTTAAAAAAGTAAACTTACAACAGCGCTTAAACAAATAAGCGTTGTTGTATAATTAAAATTTTAAATAATTGGAAAATAAAAGTAATAAAAATATAAAACATACAACAACGCTCTTTTATATTTAAGCGATGTTGTATGTTAAATACTTTTACAGCATTTTTCTTATTTAAGCGCTGTAAGATTTTGATTATTTTAAAAAAATTAAATCGATATTATTAAGAATTTCTTTCTTTTGCAGCGTTCAAATAGAAGTGTTGTTAAATATTTTGCAATAAATATTATTAAGAATTTCTTTCTTTTACAGCGAAATTTTACAATGAAATTGAAATCGATCTTACAGCCTAATTCAAATAACAAAATTATGGACCAAAATCCTAGCCTTCGTGCAGAATTTGTCTCATTGCCCGTCTTGAATTTGTCTCAGTGCTCGTCTTGAATTTTTCACATTACCCTCGACATTATCACAAAATTCAACAAATCTGGAAGAAAATAATAGTGTTAATATCATAGTGTTAATATAAAATGAAACAAAACGTAAAAGCTTAATGAAAAATTTCAATATAAAACAGTAAAGCGTTTATCCTTACTCGAATCGGTGAAAAACTAAAAAAAAGTGTTTATCATACTCGAAGCATTTATCAATGTAAATTTTTGATATATAGAAAGATTGTAGCGGGAAGTTTGGGTGCGTAATTAAAAATTCCGAAATTTTAAACATCGAATGTGGACTGTTAGATTATTTTAAGCAACGATTGGGATTAAAATCTGCGCGAAACTGAGTCGACCAATCACGTCATTTCTTTCTTTAACAGCGCTTAAAATATATAAACGCTGTTAAAGAGTATTTTTTTAACTGCGCTTAAAGGAAATCGAATTAAAAAACTTTCAATAGCGCTTATCATGTTTAAGCGCTGTCGTATACTATTTACAACAGCGCTTCAACATGATAAGCGCTGTTATAAACAGTTGATATTTGTTTTATTTTTTCTTCAGAATTTATTGATTATTAAAAACATTTAGTTGAAAATTTGATTTATGAAGCTAATAACTCATTTACTTCAAAAATAATTATTTACTTGCATTTTTGTTGTGTTTTGATTAATGAAAAGTATAGTTGATCAAAAATGTACATTGTTCAACCTATTGCTTAGTAAAGAGACACAAGTACAAATTTTTAAATGACAACGATTTCAAATGCTTATATATGTTCTCATGATATTTTAATAAATTGAAGTTACTTATTGAGTTTTTAAATTCTTAACTTAACAACACCTTTAAAATAATTACCTGATTTTTAAAACTTAAAAATACTAAAAAGATGTCTTTTACAGCGCTTTTACAAGAAATAAGCGCTGTAATATATACATTTTTTCGATTTAAAATTATTAATAATAAATTTACAGCGTTTATTTTAATTTAAACGCTGTAAAAAGTAATTATTTTATTATTAATTTTAATATATTACAGCGTTTATTTATTTAAACGCTGTTATAATTAGGGTTTGGATTTAGGGGTTAGGGTTCGGGGTTCAGGGTTTAGAACCCTAATTACGACAGCGCTTTTTTAAATTAAACGCTGTTAAAAGTTATTATTTTATTATTAATTTTAATATATATTACAGCGTTTATTTATTTAAACGCTGTTAAAATTAGGGTTTGAATTAAGGGTTAGGGTTCGGGGTTCAGGGTTTAGAACCCTAACTACGACAGCGCTTTTTAAATTAAACGCTGTTATAAATCAGTTTATTATTTGAAACATGATAAATTAGTCATAATATATGCACCTCCAAGCACAATAGTTGTCAACATCACTTGGACAAAATATTACCATACATGCCATCCATCCCAAGCGAACATGCCATCCCTCCCAAGCATACATGCCACATCCCTCCCAAGCATATATACATGCCATCCCTCCCAAGCATATATACATGTCATCCCTCCCAAGCATATATATATGCCATCCCTCCCAAGCATATATACATGCCATCCCTCCCTAGCATATATACATGGCATCCCTCCCAAACATGCATGCCATCTTGCGATAGGATTGCTCTATATCATAAAAAATACAAGTAGTTCAGATAAAAATTACCATATCCAACTAAACTTCAAAATCAACTGTCTAACAATAATAACTACGTTTCCTTATATAGGGAAACAACAAAACTCTAAAACGAAATTAATAAAATATTCGGAAATAATGGAAAAATACTAAAAATTAAAAATAAAATAGTAAACGATCGAAAAATGCCCAAAAAACAGCATATAACACGAACGAAGCTGGTGATTTCTGACGGGCTCGACATTCTCTTGAAACGAGGTATTATGGGCCCAATTCTGACACCGGGAGCTCAAAAACTGCTAAAATGCACCTCTAACGTGCACCTTCTTAGGGTGATCCATTTTGTTCCAAAAACTCAGCATCCTCTGTTACGTATCAAGCGCTTTAATAAGTTAAAAACCAGAGCATTATTATTTTTAGGGTTAATTACGGATAACCACCCGTATAATATGCTATATTCCACCAAACCACCCCTATATTGTAATAATACATTCCACCACCCTTATAAGTATAAAATTTCCAATCAACCACCCACGCACTGTACTGTCACCGTTACCGTTAAATATATTAATTTTTTAATATAATAATAGTATTTTTATTACGGATAACCACCTCTATAATAAATATGTTTCCACTTCGCCACCTTTATAATCAATTTTGTTTCCATTTAACCACCTCTCCGTTAACCGCCGTTAACTGAGGTGGTTCTTTGGAAAGTTTTTAATTATAAAGGTGGTCGAATGTAATATTACAATATAGAGGTGGTGGCATGGAATATGGCATATTATGCGGGTGGTCATCTGTAATTAACCCTTATTTTTACTTTGTTTCAAAAAAATTAAATAAAATTTTGCAGTACACAAATTCATTATTTTTAGACAGCGCTTATAAAAATAGTGTTGTCGTACAGTAATAACAGCGTTTCAAGGTATAAGCGCTGTCTTAATTAAGATTTTTAACAGCGCTTATGCCTTGAAACGCTGTTAAAAGTAGAACTTAGATAGCCCTTATATGAATAAGCGCTGCAGTAAACTTTTGACAGCGCTTCCTCATAAAACGCTATGTTTATTTACCTTACAACAACACTTGCGCTGTTAAAAGTGTGTTTTTTTTAACAGCACTTATTTACAAGCGCTGTTAAAGGCCTATTCTGTACTAGTGCATGTTGTAAAAGGTAAAACGTTTATGCAACTTAGTCTAATGCAACAACATAATGTTGCAAAAGAGATAAATGCTTATGCAACATACCCCATTGATGTATGTTGCACGACTTATGCGACACGTCCTATGCGACAATATTTTTTTCAACATGTTGTATGTTGCACGAGGCTTACGCAACACATTTTCGCTCTTTTACAACACACACTTGCATGTTGCAAAGTGTTGAAAAGTGCGTAGTGATCATATGTTAAAAGCTCTTAAAGCTAGTAGTAAAAACTCCATTTAAACCTACCTTGAAATATAAATATCCATGAATGCTTGATTTGATACGGGCATGATCAATTATAAGATGTAAATGGGGAATAATTTAATTGGCTTGAAAATGGGGATTGTCCATTTCTTGACCAATTTTTTTTAAATATATATAAAAATCAGATGCATTTCTGTTGGGCAGAGGTAGACACACCATGCCAATTGAGCTAGAAAATCATAGAGAGGCAAGTAATATTGGCTCGCCATGTGAGGCAGATTTGAGGACAAAGCAAGGACAGTTTGACGCGAGGTGGGGGCTTCAGCAAAATGTCACATGGGAAGGAGATACTGAAGAAGGGAGGACACACGATTTATGTAATACTCTCTCTACTTTATCATACTAAATAATAATGGCATATGCTTTTTAAAAGAAATGTTCTTGGAACCTCACTGGCAATGGTCCTTCCGAACATCTGCATGGCACTGGACCAACGACAAAGCTGAATAAATATGTTTATCCTTCCATGTGGTTGCTTCGATCTACAAATAAAAGCCATTAATAATTACTCAACAAAAATGTCTGTATTTTATAATGTGAAAGGTTCTAGGAGGACATGCATCTTTAATAAGACGAAAAGACATAATCTCGACCGTTGATTTTTTTCAATCAAACGGTTGATATTGGTAACCGTCAATTACCAACCGTCCGTTTTTTACAAATCCAACTGCCCAATTAATAAAAAACCAAATTTAATTTCAACCGTTGAATTAATCAAATCAATGGCTAAGATTACGTTTTTATGTCTCACAAAATTTATATGTCTCTCTAGATCTCAACTCATTTTATAATAATTTCATTATCATTGTTTAGAAGTAAGAATTTATATCCTTCCATGCGGTCCCTTCTTTTCCCTTATGTATTTATACATTTACTTACTTGGTTGGATATCACCGGAATTAGATCCAGTGCAGTTAAAGCTATTTGCTGCGAGCTAAAACTACGTAGTTTTGGTAAATGGTTCACTCAAAACTACATAGGGTTATAGTAAAAAACGTCAAAACAACGTCGTTTAGTACCCGCAGCAAATAGCAGCGCTACACCGGATCCATATTCGGTTATCACCAAAGCCATGAATGTTTTATTTATATTTCACTTTGTTATTGTTTTGTGTACATGGTTTTGCATCTTCAATTTTATATGATCTCTACTCTGATCTCAAAAAAATCCAAAACGTAACCTTAATTATATCCCTAGACCCTAGAGGCACTTGTGACATGTGTCTTACCCAAACTCCCTGTGCCAAATGACTCATTAATTAAGCGACAAAGAAAATAGTGTGATATTATTTTAAAATTCTGCTTTAAAATAGTTAGACATCTTATCGCTGCATTAGTTACTACGACGTAAGTTGTGTATCATCAATTTCATGCAACATGACTATTGTGCGTACGTGGTATAAAATGAAACTATTGAAACGTATTGTCACTAAAAATTTAATGTTAATCTTTTAATGGTTTATAAACAGAGATGGTTTATTAACTTATCATTTTAATGCTCTTTTGAGACCCTTACTATTGGGTGAGACCCTGAGACCCCAATCATGGCCGTTGATTGGGTTTACTTTTGGGGTCCAGATTGTGCCACGTAGAGGTTAGAGAAATTCAAAAATCGGAGGTGAGAGAAATTGTTGCTTTTGTTCTCTCACCTCCACGTGGCACAATCTGGACCCTAAAAGCAAACCCAATCAACGGCCATGATTGGGGTCTCAGGGTCTCACCCAAAATTGAGGGTCTCAAAAGAGCATTACTCTCCTCCCATGATCACATACTTTAGGAGTAACAAACAAAAACAAATTTTGTAATGCATGTTTTGTTCGTTTGACCATTTATCTCCCTAAACCTTTATATTTATTTGAAATCATGCGTTCTGACTATATAATTGAATTTTTAAAAACATCCCTGATCTTTCTTCCATTGCAAAAGTTGGATTATAGATATCCTTAGAAATATGGATGGTGCATCAAATGTGGAAGAACAAGGTCAGATTTAGCACATGCTTGATATTCTTGCGTATCAGTTGCTAATAGAAACCGCGTATACAGTTGGAGACTTCATCCTAGAAGCTACTCAGCAATATAATAAACTAAATTCTACAATAAAAATCTGAAATGTTTGTTACGTACAGTACCAATGCATGATACATTGATGTTGTGAAGACTAAAAGACAGTTCTACTAGAGCAATAGCTGTGGCAAGCTGTCTGTAATACCCCTCCCATGTGACCTCTTTACTTTTTATAGAAAAAATGCATTTATACTATTCAGTATACTTCACCTCTAAACCACTACAAGTCTACGACGACACTGTTTGTATAGTTAATTACTAATGCTATGATTAAGTTCTATAGAGACGGTAAGTATTTGCGAGACAGAAGAACAAAATGTCGATCATTAATTAGATTAATTCGACGGTTGAAAAATTGTTTTTTTATAATATGACGGTTGGATTTGCAAAATACATAGACGGTTGGAGTAGACGATTATTTTGGAGTTTAAATTTCAGCCGTTAAATTATTAAAAAGTAATGATCGAAGTCGTGTCTACGATCCTACAAATATATAACGGTTCTTCTTGAACCATTGTCCTAAAGTCATTGTATATAATTGATATTCATAAAGAGTTTTGTGTTATGATCCTTCTCTACTCAGTTCCTCAACCAACTCCTTTATAACTCCAAACTTACTAAACATAGAAGGATTGTAGGCTTCTCATCATCACTTGTTTTGGATTCTCCAGATAGAGAAACATAGAAAGGGAGAGATATATTTACTTGTAGGTGATTGGAGCAGCTGTTTTCTTGGGTTATCACCCTTGTGTTCTACCAAATGGCACAACTGCCACCTAAAATACCTCCTCACATGACTCAAAACTGGCCTCTTTTTCCACACCATAATCATAACAACCAGACCGGTCTTCTAGCACCACCTACGCTGCCTCATATGGCAGCCTCAGCCTCCACAGCTGCCACCCATCAAAATAACCTCCCTAATCCTAACCTTTCTTGGATAGATGAGTTCCTAGGCTTCACCTCATCACGCCGAGGCCATCACAGAAGATCGGTGAGCGATGGAGTTACATTTATTGAAACAGCAGAAACACTTGCTCAATTTGGGGATAAAGAATATCATCAACATGATCATAATGGCTTTGACCACCTAGATGACAACCAACTTATTTCCATGTTCACTGATGACATATTGCTGGACATGCCGCCTCCTACATCCAACACAACCATGTCATCGCCATTATCCATTCCTTCGGATCAGAATAGCAACAATGAGGATCAAGTACTGAGACCATGTCAGTTGTCAGAGAATATGTTACATTTACCAGCAATGCCGACTCTCGGAGAGGTGGATAGTTCAAACAAAGTTTCTTCGGAATCCCTGGGGCTACAACCTATAGCTTGTGACTCCAAAGCAGATCCCAAGAGAGTTAAGAGGTAATCATTTCTATATCATATTTTTTAATTTCAACATTATTAATTACAATTACAACGACATACAACGAACGCTTTTCTATGCAATAACTTCGAGAAATTTCTTTGTTTTGCGGACAAATTTTTTCTTCACTGAACTTAAATTTATGATTTGCTGGGGCTGCTAGAATTTTGGCAAACAGGCAATCTGCGCAGAGGTCAAGAGTAAGAAAGTTACAATACATATCCGAGCTTGAACGAACTGTTACATCACTGCAGGTACGTATTGATGACTTCACATTTCAAATAATATCACACTGTGCTTGTTATAAAAAAATTAAATAAAATTAGCATGTAAATTTTTGTTAGTGAATTGCATTTCATTCTAATATTTGTAGAGTGAGGTTTCGGCTTTGTCACCAAGAGTGGCGTTCTTAGATCATCAGAGGTTGATACTAAATGTTGACAACAGCGCTCTCAAGCAACGGATTGCTGCTCTTGCTCAAGATAAACTTTTCAAAGATGGTATGAACCATAACTTTATTAGGATTCAGTTTCTGTAAAATCACATGCTCAAAAAGACCAATAAAAACTACAATGATAGATATTGCGCTATTTATTAAATATAGACACTAGTTTAATTAATTAGTTTATATATAATATTCCTTTTCTCTAAGATTTAATTATAATTGAGTACTCCTGTCCAATTTTTTAAATTTGTTTCCTTTCTTTTTCAGTCATCCCAAAATTATCTTCCTAGTAACTTACCTAAAATGAACATCTCTTTAATTTCTAACAACACATTTCTTTTCACTTTTACTTTATTATTCTCATTCTTACACATTTATTATCTATTAAATCAATTTTTTTCTCTTTCCTCACAAACATCCATTTCATTGACTTTTCTTTACATTTCTTAATTTCCGTGCCCATACACAAACAAGACATAAATAATGGGGAGGAGGCCGGAGTATTTTGAATATATTTGTTCCTTTTGTTCCACTAACATTTGAGATCAAAGTTGAGTGGTTGATTGCTAGTCTATTTTTTGTTAATTGTATCATTAATTAACCATTCTAAACCTAGTTTAGGGTTTACAATTACTTGATTCAAGCACTTTATGTTTCCAAACCTTAGCACGGGAATGTTAATTTGTTCTTTAATGATTTGCAGCTCATCAAGAAGCGTTGAAGCGAGAAGTTGAGAGGCTGAGGCAAATCTATCTTCAGCAAACTCTGAAGAGCAGAAACAATAATAGTTGTCAAAATATTGGGGAGGACAGCAATAACTCATCTGAGATGATTAACAATAACACTGTAACGCCTTTATCTCCTCTGCAGCAAATACAAATACAGTTGTCAACCCCCGACATGGCCATCACCTGCAATGACAAGTAATCATATATTAATATGACAGCTGCTAGCAAGCGGGTACGGGTAGCTTCGGATTATTATTGAGTTTTGATCAGCTAGCTGAACAACTTGGAAGGGAATGTATTGATTCGGAAGAACTGTGATATGTTTTTGTGTACGTAATCCTTCTAACATTAGTGAGGAGGAGGAAAGGAAGAGAGGGTGCATGGCAGTAATCCTTTAAATCATTTTCGTCTAGTAACAATAATGCTAATATTGAATTGTTTCGTGGAGTTAATGGCTCGTTACGGATGGGTGCATGGCTGTAAAATCGATCACTTTTTTCTTTTTGATTTTTTTCAGAGATGGCATTTCATTATTCAGTTTACTGAATTTTTTCAGAAAAAGGTAATCCACAAAAGATTTGGTAAAAATTCTTTTTTTGTTACTCTCATGTTTGCATGAGTTAACGGGCTTGTCATTTTATTAGTTTTTAAAATGCAGCAAAAGCCTCCCCGAACACCGTCGTTTTGCTACCCTCTTCTACCAAGAAAACGATTCTATGTGATTTTCATGAATTTGCAACACGAGTAAAGATATTGCGAAGAAATGAAAATATGTTTCATAAGCCTCGTGCACCATATTACATGTTGCAACTTAATCTGTGTCATAAGACATTTTCATAAGTCAAGCAACGGCTGCACCATCAGAATTGTTGGAATCTAATAAGTGACTTAGTTCTATCTTAAAACCCTAAATATTATCAGTTAAGGGCGTACGTTTATCATTATTGAGGCCGTATGTTTTATGTAAAAAGTGTCTACCTCCTCATTTTCAACATTATCAGTTGTCCATAAAATTAAAAAAAATAGTAGCATTTCATTTATTTATTATATTAATTCTAGCTAGAATTATGCATTTATTTAGTCTTTTATGTGATTAATGTTTTGCTACCGTTGGGTGTTTTTGGACCATGCGTCTCAATAAATTTTGATGAATTTTACATATTTGATATTTTGATTTGAATTTAATATTTTGAGTCAAATGTGTCATAGCCTGATGCTGTTGCTGCTTTATTTATGTTGGAAATTAAAGTAGCTTTATAGTGGGAAAACATCAATGGGTGTTTATAAATAAAGGTTGTCATGAAGCTAATAAGTTATTGAGTACTACTGCAATAACGGTATGTCGGTATCATTGAAGTTCAAGTATTTATAATCTATACATCTCAAATTTATGCTCTGTAATTAAATATCTTCATTTAGCTCTCATTCACCAATCTTCATTCTCCAACTAAGCATTTTCATTGGCCAATCTTCAGTATCCATGAAAACTCTCCCTCTCAAGCCTTGATCAATCAACTCTCTCTATATAAGCATCTCTATCTCCAAGTAAATATCACCAACAAAGTAAGCATTCACCAATTATAATTCTCCAATGCAAGGTGTGGTCTTTAGGCTTGAACCTAGGACCTAGAGCATTTATGAAGATGCTCTAACCACTAGGACACCACCCTAGTGGTGAGAACTTTTTTAAATACATACAAAAGTTGTAATGTTATCGATTTTTTTCTTATATGATAAAACTTTTTTTATTGATGATAAGGGATTGAAGGCTGCAGAAATCTGAATTGGTGACAGTGTAAGTAACACAATAAACAGAGAATCTTTCACTTATTATGATTATCGAATTTCAGTCGTACGATAGTTGTTGATAACCCAATATTTTGTTATTCCTTTTTTCCTGTGAAAATAAAATTTCTTTTTGGATTTTTTGCCGAAAATCACCCCTCCAATAAGCAAATTCGAACAAAATCACCCCTTCAATTTTTTTGACTTAACCACCCACAAATATCAAAACTATTTAATATAAATTTTTCAACAGGTCAACCGGTAGTTATGACCGTTGACTTCGGTTGACTTATAATAAAAATTAATAAAAAAAGTTTTTGGTAAAACTACCCTTCCAAGTTTCAATACCAATATTTTTCAAAACCACCCCTTCCAAATTTTTATTTGACTTTTTTTTAAGGGATTACAGGAATTCACTCCTACCCCATGACTCGAACCCGAGACCAGTTGGCTCAGGTAGTGAGTGCCTAACCACTAGGCCAACCCCACTTCGTCATTTAACAATCCACAAACTGAAAACTATTTACTATGACTTTTTCAATAGGTTTGCATCTATGACTTCGGTTGACTTATAATAAAAATCATAATTGGTAATTTACGAACTAATAATCAAATTAATTTCAATGACTTCGGTTGACTTAACACATCTACGAACTAATTATTCTATTTGATTTTGTTTACTCTAAAGCTTAATTGGTAATTTACGGACTACTCAATAAAATAAATTAAAAATCCTAAAAACAAAATTCATCAAACTTCTTATACCTAATTGTATTTCATGAAATTCTAGGATTGGGATCGGTCATAAAGGGCTTATGTGAAATACATATGGTAGTAAGGAGTTTGACAAATTTTATTTTTACGATTTTCAATTAATTTCATTGATTAGTCAGTAAATTATCAATTAAGTTTTAGAGTAACTCAACCGAAATCAATAAAATTAATTTGGTAATTAGTCCGTAAATTATCATTTATGATTTTTATTAAAAATTTTATTATAAGTCAACCAAAGTCAACGGTGTAAACCTATTGAAAAAGTAATAATAAATAGTTTTCATATTTGTAGGTGGTTAAGTCAATTTTTTTGAAGGGGTTGTTTGATTAAATTGTAGTATTGGAAGGGTGATTTTCGACAAAAAACTCAATTTTTTATTATAAGTCAACTGAAGTCAACGGTTATGATTATCGGTTGACCTGTTGAAAAAGTCATATTAAATAGTTTTGATATTTGTGGGTTGTTAAGTCAAAAAAATATTTGAAATAGTGATTTTTTTCAAATTGACCTATTGGAGGGGTGGTTTTCGGCAAAAAAACCCTTTGTTTTTTTCATGTTTTGTTAAGAAATGAATGTAATCACAGGGAAATAGATAAATGCTAAAAAGGCTGGATTAACTTCCAAATCTGTATATGAACAGGTGGTTTGTGGTTAAATTTTTTATAAGTTGAAGTCCAATTTGAATATTTTTGTTCATAGTTCATCTACAGTATTTAACCTATTTTTGTTCAAACATTAACCTATTTTAAACAAATAGTTATTCGTTATGATTAGCACTTTAAACCGCTGAGTTCCAGGCTATGATCATGTTAGAATTAATTTTTTAGTATGGTTCGTATTTGATGCAGCAATGCTTCGTAATTGGATGCAGACTCGAAAGCAAGTAGGTTACGAATGAGGTATTGTTGCCTCTGCTGATCCAAATGCTGCATCCTCACACATTGAACAAGGTAATGGCAGTGACAAAGCATAAGAAAGGCAGCTTTCAAGTTAATTACAAGAACAAAAGATGTTCCTACAAAAAGAGAATCATTAGTCGTGGAACCTAAATTGCACTCAACTTTGTCCAATCCTCAAGATTATGAACTTTATATTTGACCTCTAATAGCTGTTTTACTTATATACTGGAGTATTTTATGTCGCAGTTTAGATTTGATGTTTGTTTAGTTGTTAATTTACACCACACAAACAAATGCATCCCTACTGTTGCATATGAATTTTGTTAAAATGCATATGGTTCAAATCCAAAAGAAAATAATGTGTAGTACAGTTGAAGCATCGTAACGATATGATATGTGTGGTGTGTATTGCACTGTGCATCGGACCTTACATATTATTACTATATGATATTGTTTAAAATGACAACTTTTTTAGTATGGTTCTCGAGTGAACATTGTAATGGCAGTGACAAATCACAAGAAAATATGAACAAAAGATGTTCTTAAGAATCATCTAGTTTGGATAAGCAAATCTATGTTCATGTATTAACTAGATGAACCAATGTTAATTTACATTGAAGTGGAAATGTTGCATACGATTTTTTATTAAACTCACATGGTTCAAATCCAAAAGAGAATATATAACAACACTGATCCGACAGTCAATAGATACATCAACACACTTATTCATCCTGATCCTCCTCAATTTCGCCGAACCAACACTCTGCGGCCTCTTCATCAGTAATGTCTGCAAAGCAAGTAAGCCCCATCACAACCGAATGTTCCCCCTTTTTATCCATGCCACTTGTATTATGGTAATATACATACTCTGCTGTCTTCTTGAATACCTTAAAGCGGAATTTCTTTTCGTTGTTGTCGGCATAAACTCGTTCGTTAGCACACATCCACTCCTTAAACAATATCTTCATCTTGGAATTATCATTCAGAGCTGCAGGTAAGAGGATGCAGTTGTAATCTCACCAGAAGAGAGAATTTATTGAATGAAAAAAGAGATGCACATACCTTCGCCCAGAATGGACATGTTATCGTAAGAAGGCATTGAATAATTTTCAATCTACAAAATCAAAATCCCTAATTCTGGAATCAGATCTGCCTTTTCAATTGAATCTACAACTACAGATCTGCCTTGTCAATTAAACCAACCGCTGCTAGGCTATGAAAAGAGTGGAATACCGCAAGTACTCTAGACAAGATTACGAAAAGAAGGAGATCGAATGGAACGAAGAAGTGACCCAAAATATGCGGACCGTGACGTGAAGCTCAAACCACAAATATATGTCAAGATAGATGTGCGAGTGGGATTTATACGTAAATATTACATGGCCCAGCCCAACTGAGCTTCTCACACCACCGGCCTGGCTCAATTTTATGGCTACTACTTGTAAAAGAGATCTTTTAGCAATATTTTTTTTAATTAAAACTGAGTTGCATTCTGTTTTTATAATTTCGGAGGAAAAAATTATTTAACAAGTGATGTTTGATCCTCAACACAAAAAATGAGTTATTTATCTCTTACTAATTATTTTATTCATAATGATTCGATGCTGCACAAAAGAAAAGTGTGAGTTGAGATATTTTTTTCAGCTGCTGATCTTGTTTTGCGAAGAAATTCAGAAAATTGAAAATAGTGTGAGATTCTATTGTCTTAGATAGATTTGTCCCAATGCGCTGAATAGCCCGTCACAGGTTATTTACTATCTGTGACAGCTTATGTTAAAACAGTCAACAAAGATAATAACAATGTAGTCACACACACAATTTGTTAGAGAAATCTTACAGTTTCAAAATTGGGTCAAATTTTGATTCGTAAAAACATATTTAATGATTAAATTTAATTCTAAAATCAAACAAAAGGGCATATTAGGAAAGTAAATAATCTAAAACTTTTAGACTAAAAGAACCGATAACAAAAGTTTTAGACTAATGATGCATGACCTCATACTTAAAACTTGACAGTGAGTCAAATTAGCAATCAATAGGCATGCAAGCAAAGGAGACTATGGTGCAAACATTGTGATCATGCTAAGATCACCTAAGAGCAAGAGAGAGGTTCTATGCATTTTTCATTTTAAAATTTGTATATGCTCACTAATTTCAACTTTTATGAAGCATGCATAGAGAGAGCGTACTAAGGTCAATTGATTCAAGCTAGAATAAGGATCATTTCATACAAATGATGCATCGCCTAGGGTATCCAATCATCAAGAAACATTGTGATCAATTATTGGAGATGTACATTTCATAATTAGTTATGCTCATCAAATATATGACTTAGCTTAGCAACCATGTTTTCAAGTTTTTTGCAAAATGTATGGATGAAAGTTAATTTGATGCAAATGTTCTATGCCTAAAGTGTGCAACTCGAGATAATGTTATGATGAAATTTTAATGCACAAGCATGAACCCACCCCATGATAAGGCACTTTCATATGTCATTTTAGGTCCTTTACAATATGCTTGTTTATATCATTTAAAGTATAAGATTACGGTTTTGGTGTAGTTTTGTATTTCAGGTGTATTTGAATGCTAAGGATGAATGTGCAGTAAAAGATGAACAAACCGAAGGCTTAATCCTCAGAAGAAACAACCCAAGAAGTCAGGAAACGAGCACGTACAATTTAGCTGAGCGCGCAAGTTGCATTGCGCGCAAATGGATCGCGTAGTTGGGCCGATGACGTCAGCAGACAACTGTCGAAGTCGGTGATGACGTCAGCAGAGCGCAGAAAGATTTCCTAATTCCAAACTTAGAAGATAATGACGATTTCCTAGATTAGATATTACCTAATTTGTCACGGAAGCCCTAGGAATTTGTAACTATAAATAGAACATATTAGGGAGATCAGAGAGAGAGCCGATTTTTGGAGAAGCGACGCACCAGCTGCTGGAACGACCAGACCTTGAACGCGCAAAGCCAGAGCGGCGCGCCAGACCCGATCATACACGCACAAGCTACTTTGTTCATTATTTACTTGTTGCTTTATATACAAATCCGAGATGTCTATGTTCAGCATGTCTAGCTAACTTTCTGAATTCAGTTTAGACTTTGAACTATGAACAATATGTTTTGAGGTTTTATACTTAATGCATGATATGTTTAGTATTATTACCTGATCATACACGCACAGGCTACTTTGTTCATTACTTAATGCATGATAGCCAACTTCCAATATATTTTTTGGAGGTAAAGGGACAGCGATACTGATTCTCCACAAGAATCTATCCTCTGGTACTTAAATATCCACATCCTCCCATTTCAAACTACCATAACACAAAGTATTTACAAATTCTACATCAAAGCTTTCAGCTCGAAAGGTTATTATGCCCTATTACGGCTAAAAAAGTTAATAAATTAACAAATAAAAAGAAGGAAAATGCATTAGAGACATCCATATAAGTAAAGGTATCTAGGGGTATTTTGGTAATTTGTTGAATTTACCAAAATACACCCTTCGGGTGGCTGTGCAATTTTGGGAGAAATGAATGGCAAGTTGGTCAAATTGATCGTCGGTATGTACAGATGGCAGGTGCATTCAACATTTTTCTTTCACCATATTTGAAACTATGCGGATGTTAGAGGGCTTACACAAACCTAACCTGAAGTTGTACTGAAATGAGCTGCGAGTTTATCATCCACCTTATCTGGGCTTATACAAAGACATCCCACTTCTACTTCGCATAGTCGAAATGACACCCAAAACGGTTCGGTCATTAATCACACTGGAGGCTGGAGCTACATATCTTTCCCCGTTCCAATTATATACCAGAAATAAGATTAGTTTAAAATTATGGGACGTAAAGAATACTAACGTTGCATTTGGGCCAAGCATTCAAAACTTGCATAAGCCTTCTTTGAGTAGTCCGACCTGATAAAATAATCTGTATTAATTACATTTTATTTTGGTCTATCCTAATTTAGTTATTCCTTATTTTAGTTTATTCTATATTTGGATACTGATACATGTATCTATATATTATTTCCGAATAATCAAATAAACAAGATATTCTCTTCATATCTTTCATTTTGTTTGTTTAAACCCTATCAAACTTATTGTTTAACACGACCGTCCCACAAAAAATGTCCTCAACTTTTTCCTTTTTCTAATATGCTACAAAATAGTTTTGAACTATATATTATTTTTTAGAGATGGAATTTTTTCATGTCATTTAGCATTATTACATAAAAAATCCAATTGTATAAGAAGATGTCGCAATTATATTAGCTATCCCAAATAAAAGACAAGTAATGATGTGTAAAGACGGCTTCATCCTCCCAATACAAAATGCTGAAAAAGTTGCTGAATTTTATTTTTGATAACATGCGAACGACTCAAAACATAATGAAACACGCTGGCCAAAGATGAATTCAAGTAGCAAATGATAAAGCATTAAAAGGTGGTTAACGGCAGTCGTAAATGGTATACACTAATACATTACTTATGCACTAATAATTAGCAACTTGCTGTTGTATTCTCTAGTCAATGATGAAATTCATTAAGCATATCATTACAAAATTGCAGGAGAGGCACGTGAGGACATGTCTAAAAAATGGTGCCCGATCTCGACTCTACCTCTTTAACATATTATAATCTCTTATTGGCTGTCTCAATCTGGTGTCGGGAATCGTAATCAGGGTTGGCATTGGGATATCAAAGATCAGGTCAATTTACAGCAGTTGTGTACTGAAGCACACCAAAATAGGAACTTTCTCATTGTGGATTTACAAATGCATCCAACTCATACAATAAATATCAATAAATGCGCTTAAACATTACTTTGTAAATCAGTCTGAAATTAAGTTTCAAATCGTGCTACCAATATACCGTGTGACAATAAAAGGCATATAAAATTTCTATCATTTTAAATGAAAAGATTGGTGTGCTGCCACGTGTACAAAACAATAAAATGTATAGAACGATAAAATACATCAATGCACAAGACGATAAAAATGTTTGAAGTATCGTTTGTGGTCTCGGTAAACAAAAGGGTCGTAAAGATTGTAAGATTTTGAGTGGGTCGCAAATGATTCCAACTCTATTCTAACATTTATGTCCTGGTATTATTCTAACACCCTTCTAGAACCATGTTAGATTGTCAGAACTGAGATTTGATGTAGAGGTTGTTCTCAAATCTATGGACTCTAGAAGTGTATTATTCTATGGTAAGACATAATATTTGAATAAAATGAAGAAGAATTATAAACATGTATCATCCTAGGAAGTTCAAGATGGTTAGTTAAACTATTTGAGACTGAAAGACATCATTTTCACCATTGATTTCTATCAATCCAACGATTTATATTGATAACTGAAAATCCCCAACAATCCTTGTTCTTAGCTTATTCATTTGAATTTTTATTAAAATCAATTTAATCTCAATCACTAGATTAATCAAAACCAAATAATTGTAACAAAATATTTACTTAATTCTTGCACTCTTTTCTCGTTCAAGAATTAACTATTAGCGAATATTTGTATTGAGTTTTGGCAGCAACAATTGAAGTTTTTATATAGCTCATTTGTTAGATCATTATCAATCAAAGATCAAAACTGTGTCATAGTTTCTAATAAAAAATAACGGAATCATTTGATATCTTCCCTTTATTACAATATTACAAATGAAGTAAAACTTTAGGAGGGCAAGTAAATACTTATGAGACAAAATGACATCATCTCAATCATTGATTTCTTTAAATCCAGCAGTTGATATTGATAACCGTCATTCTCAAGCGCACGTGTATATATTTTGCAAATTCAATCATCTATTTTTATCAAAATATAATTCAATCTCAACAGTTATATAAATCTAAATCAACGGTCATCATGTCTTACAAAAAAAATTAAATTTTTTTATCACTACTTCATTGCTCAAGGAATGAACAAACTTCATACTCAAGGCGGATATGCACTCAGGAGGGCTTGAACCACCGACCTCTGAGACCAAAAACTGAGTGTCTTACAAAATTTCATTGTCTCTTTAAATCCAATGTTGACTTTAAAATTAAAATCAGATTAGAATTCACTTTGTACTCATCTCGTGGATGATCAAGGCAGGCGTTTAATTTTATATGTAACATTAGGACATAAATCTTCCCTAGATGTTAATTCTCCCCAAAATCTTAACACATATCTAGAAATTGCATATTAGTCGGAAACCAAGAACGCATTAAGAAATTTAAATCAATATAAATTCAGAAATCAAACTTCATAAATCGACATGGCAGTCTTCTTCAATTTTCAAGAAATAAACTGTAACTGCAATGAAACAGAAATGAAGTCTTCTTCTTTGGACATTTAAAATAAAGCTAGTCTAAGAAAACATTGGATTTGGTAAACGAGAGTCAGCCAGCTGAGTGATTTGAACGAGTAATTTATGCTGTTCAATGACTTAGTCCATATATTAATAATATCCATTTGGTTGATTTTATTGAGTTGTACCCAAATTGGTTCATTCTCAAAGCTACATTGTCATCAGTAGTGCTGGCCCCCTAAAATGCTAACATAGTTTTAAGATTTCATTATATGTCAAAATCAAGTTTTCATAAGTTTTGTGTCACGACTAGGGATCGAAGGTTGATTGAAGTTTTCAAAAAAATCAATCTTTTAACCAATCTGTATATAAATAATACCAATAAAATTCATCGATAAAAATATTTAATCAGTTAATGTGCAAATTGTTCATATTCTCATCAATTTGGTTGACAATTTTTTTTGATATTCTTAATATTCAAAAGTAAATTTTATTGTTCGTTGTCCAACTTATATTTTTATAGTTTCAAAATTGATCAATATTTTTTTGATTCTTCATTAAATTTCGAAAAATAGTCAAAAAATAAATCATTTGACAAGTATTTTTCGAAAAGTGTTTCTAATACCATGTTATTGATCTAGCAATCAGCTCCCTGAACGCACCATTTCCAAGAGTTTTTTCCTACAAATGAAAGTCAAGCTGACTGGATCCAATCAAGAAGTAGAACACAGCAAATTAATTAACAGTACACTGTACCAGCCAATTGGGACTTGAGGGCTGTACTGTTAAAGAATAAACAGTCAACGTGAACTCCAAAGCAACCCTCAAATTTATAAATACAAAGACAACAAGAACAAAACACCACCGAGAAACACAGAACATATTCTGTCAAACTCTCCTTCTGCCTCTCTCTCGGTCAAAGTCGACGATATGTCGTCGACAAACCTCCGACTTCTCTCCCTCCTTGTCCCTCTACTCCTCCTCTCATCAACCAATGCCCGTCTCATCTCCCAAATCGTCCAAAAGTCCGATCTAGTCTCTGATGGAGGAGCTGGAATTAGTAGTGTCATTCCACCTTTGGTTTCGCCTGAATCTGAATCCACATGTGAAATGACATATGGGTTTCTCCCCTGCACAACCACAGCTACTGGAAACGTCTTCCTTGTGTTGGTGTATGGATATTTGATGTACCTTGGAGCTACTTATCTCTCCGCCGGTAGTGAGCTACTGTTAGAGATTTTAGGGCCTGGAATTATTGGTGGACTTTTTCTCCCCATGCTTGGAGCTCTCCCTGATGCCATGCTCATTTTGGGTACTTTTTAACCCTACCCTTTTTGGGGTTTTCTCCATCAATATTTGGATCTTTGTGTAGAGATTTGTTTTTGAATTGTTCTTTTTTTCTGGTTGGGATTTTAGATTTATGTGTTTGTTGGTTAGTGCTTGTTTTTGATCTGTTGTGTTTTGGTAGTGTCTGGGCTATCTGGAAGTAAAGAAACAGCGCAATCTCAAGTATCCGTTGGAATGGGGTTGCTAGCAGGCTCTACGATTATGCTCATTACTATAATATGGGGATCATCTGTTATTGTTGGCAAGTGTGATATTGAGGATTCTAAAGCCGTTGACAACACTGACACCAAGGGATTCAGCTTGACCGGTATTTAATTTACTTGAACACATTCACATTTTTTAGCCTATTGTTCAATCAGATTTGGAATTTCTGATGGGAAAAATAATATACTTTTCGCGATTTGTATTACAGGATCTGGTGTGAGTACAGATATCTGGACGACTTATGCTGCAATGATAATGGGAGTGTCTATACTACCGTTTTTGATTGTGCAACTTCCCCAAATCCTACACTCCAGTACTGGAAAGCACTTGGCAGTGCTAATTGCACTCATCGTCTCAGTTCTGTTGCTAGTTGCCTACTGCTTGTATCAGGTAGCTTACAAGTTCACTATACTATTTGTTTCGATAAAACTTATCGAGTTATTTGATTGCTTTTGCATAGCAAGTGATTTGTTCATTGTTAATATCATTCTCTAAATTATTATATTCCCACGCAGGTCTTTCAACCTCAAATTCAAAGAAGGCGCATTGCTTATGCCAAGCATAAACATGTGATAGCAGGACTTTTGACATATTTGAAGAAACACGCATTGGGGAGACTCTTGACAGATGATGGCGTACCAAACCCTGAAGTCCTAGAAAAGTAAGTCTTTAAAGCACTTATTATGTCGTCAATTTCACGTGTTGAGTTCTAACTCTTTCGTGTGTACTCTCAGGTTGTTTGATAAAATTGATGGAGATCAGGATGGGTATCTTTCACCTGCTGAACTGAAAGCTCTGGTCATTGGCTTTCAAGTTAAACATATTAGTCTCAATGAAGATGAAGCAGTGGACAAATTGATAAATGATTTTGACACTTCTCGTGATCAACGTATCGAAAAGAAAGAATTTATTGAAGGGGTCACAAAATGGTTGAACGAAGCTAGGCGTTCTAGTTCTAATGCACCAACTACTGGACCAAATACTGGCAAGTTTTTGGTAGATTTTCATCAGGTACGTTAAATTGCCGTAGCTTGAGTTATTCTTCTTTTCTTCTGATCAATGTTCTTTAATTGTTATCGTGTGAAACTCATGTAGGCAACACAGAAAGAACATGATCTGTTAGGTGATTCATCTGAACCAAGTGATGAGATAGTCGAGGGTGTTGAAAATCCCAAATGGACATCAATTAAGGCAGGATTGTTGTTGCTGTTGGGAACAGCTATTGCAGCTGCATTTGCCGATCCTCTGGTTGATGCTGTTGATAACTTCTCTGAAGCCACAAGTATTCCTTCCTTCTTCATTTCGTTTATTGCATTGCCTCTGGCAACCAACTCTAGTGAAGCCGTCTCTGCCATCATCTTTGCCAGCCGCAAAAAAGTGACAACCGCATCTTTAACATTCTCAGAGGTTCGATTTCTTCAAATCCCCATATCCACATAAAGTTATATTTCAAATTTTTGTCTTCCTGTCTGAATCTGAACAACTATGTTTGTTCACATGCTATATTTGTAACTGACATTGATTTTGGTTGGTACAGTTGTACGGAGCAGTAACAATGAACAATGTTCTTTGCCTGTCAGTCTTCTTAGCCCTCGTATACGCCAGGGGATTGACATGGGACTTTTCTGCGGAAGTGCTGGTAATTCTAATTGCTTGTGTTGTAATGAGCGCCTTTGGCAGCTTCAGGACCACATTCCCTCTTTGGACAGCATCACTAGCTTTCCTGCTTTACCCGTTCTCTCTGGCACTGGTTTATGTTCTGGATTACCAACTCGGGTGGTCATAGACTGAACGAACAAGCCTGCGATGACTACATACATTCATTGTACTAATAAGTTGTGGTGTGAAAGACTAACCTCAATTAAAGAGTCATACTTAATATTTACAGGACATAATTGCTACTTTTCTGTTGGTTTGGATGTTCATGTTTGTCAATGTTTGATGAGTATACAAAATTGAGCTTTGAAAAGTGTTTTTCTAAAGCCACTTCATGTTGACTGCTTTTGTTTATATTGTAATTGCTGACCGGGAAATAATTGTGTGCCCCAATTTTTCTATTTATGATGGTGTTCTGTTGGAAAATATGTACTCTCTTTGTCCCATTTTGTTTGTTCAAAAATACAAAACACACGATAATTAAGGTAGAAAGAAGGTACAAAATGTGTGGTTGAAAATAAATGATTAATTCTTTAATGAGTAAAAAGTAGAATATGAGGTAGAGAATAAAATAAAGTGGACAAACTTAAGGGGACATCCAAAATAGAAAATGGACAAACATTATTAAACGGAGGGAGTATAAAACTATGTTGAAATATGGTCAGTTGGAACTTTTTGTTTTAAAGGTTTAACTCCACAGCCGTCACATTAATTATTGATATCAAATATTATTAAAGTTAGGGAGATGCGGCATCCATCGATTATCGGTGTGTATCGAGTTATCAAAAGACTTAAATACCCCCACTAAACCTATCTGTTTTGGAAACATGTGTTGTTTGAGGGCATTTTGCCTTTGCCACGTGACACTCATCTCTCGCACCATTTCTTTGATTATGACACGTGACAGCATATGTGAGCTCGGTATGCACCGAGTTTATGTGCTTCCATTATCACTCTTAAAGTTATATGCTGATTGGATATATTAAGATATTTTAAAGAAGATAGAGAGGTATTTACAATCCCATGTGGCGTACGATCCTTGCGAGTTCCATCTGTTTGAATCAACGTACACAATATTGAGTAACATGTCTTAGTCTACTAATCATTTCAGATCCAGTTTTCATTGCATATATAGGCTAATTAGGTTAAATAATCATACTTAGACAATTTCTCATGCAACGTAAGAATATAACCAAGGCAATAAATCTCCAACAAAACTTCATTAACCTGTCAAAAACAATGCCAATACATCAATGATCCAATCCTACATATCCATAAGACTCATAACCACTACACTACTCACTCATGATCAAACGTAAACTAAAAGTAATAGAAATGTATTAAAGAAACTTCATAATTGCAAACTAGAGATTGTGTAGAGTACGTAGATGATGTCTTCAATTGTCTTGATTGTTTCCTAGAGTCTTGATCTTCTTTAACGTTTATCTAGGGTTTCTTTTCAAAAGTTCAAGGATCCTCCCAAATAATGACTAAGTTCTCTATTTATAGTTTGGAGGAAAATCAAATTTTAGCCTTCATCCAGCTGAGTCAACATCTCACTCGACTGAGTCAGCTTGTTTGATGTTCACTTTTGTGAATGGTTGACTCGGTTGAGTCAGGTGTTCATCTAGGCGAGTGAGCTTCTTTTGAAGAGATGAATATCTGACCGACTCATCCATTCACTCGGCCAAGTGAAGTGAAGTTTTTTATTAGAAGCTCCTTAAGTCATTGATCCAGCCGTATTAACTAGTCATGGCAGTTCAACTCAACTGATTGAGCTTCATTCCTTGAATCGGGTAGATGATATTCATTCGGTAAATCTCCGCTAACTCGCCTAATACACATTTGACTTGGGCCTCCATTCATTCGGACTAGTCAACTCTCCTTTGGCTCTTTTTGTGCTTTTTGCTCTTCAATTTGCTCAATTTTGCGTATGACGATTTCAAGCTTGTGAAAACATCCTGAAATAAATACAAGAAGTATCATCTTTCTCACAAAATAATCAAAAACATACAAGAATCAAATGCAAGAAGTGTACAAGTATTTGTATATTTGCATACTTATCAAACATTCCACACTTAATCCTTGTTAGACCTGAACAAGTAATAGCTTTGAGAATGACTAAAAAGTAAAAACACCTAATATAATAAAAAAAAAGTTACAGCCCATAACATTTAAAGAAGCACATCATCCTCTCTACACATGAAACTGTACGAGCCAAGTTCCCATATAAAGAAAATACAATTTAGTGACTACTGCTAACTTTAGTATACATCACTGATATATTTAGCGTCTGCATCAAGAATTTAAACTCAAATATGTTTCGAATTTGTAAATATAATACTAAGTTTTATTATATTTAAAATTTTATAACTAATACTAATATAGGGTTAAGTTCTACTGTTATAAATTAATCAACCTATCTAAGATGTAACATATATACTTTTTGAAATCAATTAATCTTATACATTCAGTAGTTGTGTGATCTCATTGATTTGTTTGCTTATCAAAACATCACCTGGTAAATAACTTTTTTGTGTGTTGATGCCACGACACATTGTCACGTCCTCAGTCAAAATGAGTTTTGTTCCGAACTGATTTTGGACACATGTCCCTTCCATGGTTTTTTTGATTGAAAGGGCAGAAGCCCAAAAGTACAACTCGAGGACTTAGAAGGCTAAACGAATTTAGTCTGACTCGATCTAGTCAAAATATATAAGAAAAGATAAACTAAAGACTAAACAGAGTGCTTTGCCTCGGTAAGTACAAGAATAGGCAAACAAATATGAAAGAAATTTAGTGAGCACTGTATGGAAGAACCCGCTATATCCATAGACTCCTGAGATTTCGTTGATAATAAATTGATGACTCTGATCAGCTTTAGAAAAGTAATCTCAGTAGTATGTGAACTAAGGAGGCGTAAGTGGAGAAAACTTGAACCGAGGTAAACCGAAGACCAATTCAGTTGACTCGATTCCAGGGAGGCACGAGACACGACAATGGCAGACAACCGCTCAGCGCGACACTCAGCAGTCTACATCATCGTAGAGGAAAGCAGGTGACATTAACTGGATGCCGCCACCAGCACCAACAGCGTCTCCAATCAGCCAGCAGCTGGCGAAGAAAAACATATGTCCGCTACACCTAGTAGCGACAAAATATACAACAACAAATGCAGGAAAACAACAACAACCAACGAGTCATCGCAATACTACATTAGCAGAACACTCAATCAACCAGAGAAACGAAAAAGCCGCTCACCCTACGAGAGAGGTTTCATTCTCTAGTTTTGAGAGTCTGAACGAGAGGAAAATCAAGTCCATATGACCTCCATTAACAAACTCATCTTCAACGAACTCATCAACACAATAACTATAACTACCCCAAAAGCCACAACACCACACCAAACCAACAATTCATCACATCACCATACAACCCCATGACCAAGAATCCCAACAACATACACCAAATGAAGGTAAGAGTAGGATGAGGGAGGGGATGATGGGAGGAGAGGACGTTGGAAGGGAGGGAACGAACGATGATGTCCCTTCCATGGCTTTTGTATGGGGCAAGCGTATTTCATTTCAAGTTTATTGTTCCAACAATCCTACGAAATTATAAGCGTCTCTTAATCTTTTTCCTAAATGAGACATCAAGTATATTTCATTTTTTATTTTTCTGATTTAAGTATTTCAGTTTTCTTTAATTGGAATCAAGGAAATTTATCTCTTATCCAAGTTTGTTTCAACATTTTTTTATTTATAATTAGGATCATTGAGCCAATTTTGGAACAATATAATGTTGTTTTAGAAGTTGTATTGATCTAACAAGCTTCACCAATGTTGGCCTTTCGTGTATGTATGTCGGAACTTAGATCTCCTCCGATAAACTACTTCATTCTCCAAAGGATATTACTATCGCTCAAACTCAGATTAGTTCCCCTCGATTTCGTACTCTCTAAGTTGCTTCTCAAATCGACATCCCTATCTATTTATAGGGAGAAGTTTATGAAAAATAGGAAATTGATATAAGTGTATTATAAATATATGATATCATTTATCTTTTATTAACCAACAAATCTTTCCTAAACGATTTTTAGAAATTTATATAATATCAAGTAGAAAAAGTTTCTAAGAGGACAATCACTTATGTGTAAGACATACGGACATCATCATGTTCGTTCATTAACAAATTTAACAGACGAGATTAAAACACAAGTGTTTTGTGCAAATTTGTCCCTAATTTACTTAAACATAATTTAATCACAACCCTTAAATTCATCACAATCAACGGCTATGAGCACGTCTCACCGTCTCACAAAATCTCTTCGTCTCCCTAGATCTTACTCATATCAAGTATTCTGATACATATAAAATAGTTCCACCGTAAATCCCAAATAACCTTGCGGAACCCATCAGGGGTTAGCTCAGTTGGTAAGAGTCGAAGCCAAATGGGCCACCACTGGAGCCAACCCGGGTTCGATTCCTGATGGGTGCAGGACAAGAGTTCTGCTGGGTAGGATAGAGGGGAATAATTTAATTGGCTTGAGAATAGGATTGTCCATTCCTTGATCAATTTTAAAAATAAAAAAAATAAAATAACCTTGCGGAATATCCATCTTTGCCGACAGCTCGGATTCCCCTTCTCTTAAAGCATCTATGTCACAAACGAAATGTGACTCCAGTTTTAAATTATTAATTTTGACATTATTATAATTGAGTTTGCAGCTAAAAATTCTCATAGAAAACGTTTTCTTCTTCGAGTTGAAGTAAATGATGCTTAGGGTATGCCTATGTGGTCCTAAAAATACTTTGCATATATTCTTGATGAAATTCATATTTGTAGGTTATGTCAAATCACTAGTACTAAGATTACTTACTTTCACCTATTATTTTGGAGGGATGATATGGATCTTGCTTTCTTAAGTAGCGTTCTATTGTCTTTCAGCGGCTTCATTAAGTCAAATGGCGTCGTAGACTGCTTTATATGGCATCAAAGGTTGCTGCATTAAGGAGGTGGTGTTGTAGTAGCACCCTACGATCAGCATCTCTTGGCGCCTCTATGGCTGCATTATTTCCCACCAACGCCAAGGAGCTCTCATTAAACTTGGCATCATTGAACACCAAATTCAGCGCCATGAGAAAGAAGTTTCTTTTATTACCATAATCCTCAAAACATGTCCATGACTGAAACACTAATACTGTAGCTTCGATATTTTGTGTAAGACAAAATAAAGCACAAAATATTTGTTGTATTGATTTCAGACAGTTTCGTTACAGTCTCTATTCTTCCTTTAATTCTACTACATAATGGATAACAGGGTATGTCACGTTGACTTCAGTCACAAGCGTAGGTTTCTTGTTTGTCTCAATGACGAGGGTCGCGTTGACTTGTTCTCGTCTTGGCGTTGAAGATTTCTTTGTGTAGCTTTGGCAGGCGGTATTTTTTGTGTACTTGTTGACTATTTGTGCTGAGATGCTTTACTTTGGCAGGCGGTGCGTTGTGTGCATTTGTTTACTGCGCTAGCTGCTTGTTGTTTTAGCAGGCGGTGCGTTGTGTGCACTTGTCAACTACGTTAGCTGCTTGTTGTTTTAGCAGGCGGTGCATTGTGTGTATTTGTTGACTGTGTAAGCTTAGATGCTTACTTTAGCACGCGGTGCGTGACGTGCACTTGTTGACACTATAAGCTTCTTGTTTGTTGCTTTGACTTTTCTACGTTAAAGATTCTGCGAGTTGCTTTTACAGGTTTACACGTTTTTTTGAGATAGGGTCTCCTCAGAGAGCTCTCCTTTTATTTTTTTGGGCTTTCAAATGGAAGAGGAGATTTCTATTTATAGAAAGAATTTCATATGGACCGAGCTCGTTTTTTGGCTTAGTTTGCGGCCCGGTAGCCTAACGACCCGTTTACTTTATGGAACGGCCCGAAATAATTATGTTGAAATAATTATTTTAGGTAATGAAATAATGCTGCCAACCGTTATTTATGATACATGCGGTCAACCCAGGATAAAAACAGTGTAATTTACATTTGACCTACTCTGATATCTAGAGAAAACTCAACATCTAACCCCTAGGCATGTTTCCATCAGAGCTCAGTATTTGTTTAGGTTCTTGTTTTCTTTGCTTCCCACCAGTCTTTTCAGGAATTCTTGTTCCATAAATAAAAATATTAGCCATGAGTTCGGCAAAATTGTATCTATTAACTCTAAAATAAATTATATCTACTAATGAAAACATCTGCAGATGATGCTAACTCAAACTAAAACGTAAATACAATAATAGGCAAAAATGTTTTCTGGTCCCTTCGATCATCAACTTATCAAATCTTCATAACTGTTGATCTTAGCATTTAGATGTTCACCTCGCAACAACATGAGTCAGCTATGACCACAATGATGTTTTGATCCATATCATTTATTTGTTCACCATGCTACAACATGAGTCAGCTAGGGCCTAGCATCATGATGAAGTTCTGATCCAGTCTAGAATTTCATCGCAATCCATGCGGTTGATGAAGTGCCTGAAAATGTAATAAAAATCAAGGGTACACTAGTTACTAGAAATAAAAAGCAACAGATAGACTGTAACTGAATATACCTATTGGTGGGACGATATGACTTCAATGCGGACACCTCTTGTCTGCCTTTTAAGTCTTTCTTAATTCTTAGGGATTCAGGTACAGTCATAGTTCCACTTTGATCATGGTATGCATCAGTAATGAAGTCGAGGACTTTATCCTGGTCAGTTGATTCCATTGACATGATTAATCTACTAATTACAATGTAACCCTCATTTCTGTCAATATAGTTATCCTAAGTAGGAGGGTATACCAGCGGTTTGGAAGCATCCAGCCAATGATAGGCATGCTCATTCCGGAACCAGGTCAGTTGCCTCTTTGCAAAATTCCTATATAATATAATTCCGAATATCATAAATTAAGACGGTACAATGAAATGTTCATACTATGCTTAAATATTAAAATTGGCCATTGTTTCACTTCACTAAAGAAGACATGCTGATACAGATTATGGATGTCAAATTAAGTTTTATGTACATATTTGATACATGAATATGATGTTTAAAACTTAGGATTGCCAATGATGGACAACCTTCATCAACCAAATTGGAGTAGCAGATTCTGGTTTGCCAACAAAAGACTTAAATATGATCTTCGACAAATATCATTACCTGGATGCCTTTTGAAATTCAGTGAGGAACGCATGGAACTCTCCTGGCGAACTTCTGCCCTCTTGTTCCCTGCACCTTTCAAGGTATTCCATGGCCTGAAAGAAATAGGAATAAGTCTATATTTGAGAATAGGTGCATAATGCAAGACAACTCACGGTATATCTAAGGAGCAAGTTTTATGTATGAGATTGATTTCAAACTGAGTAGCCAAGATCATTTGGGTATTTTAATTGTCAAAGTAACTTACAGCTACATTCATGATTGAGTTGATTTTCAATATAATGGAACAAACAGTTCAGGATATATGAAACAAGATATAAAACTAACTTGTCTGTAACCAATTGCTCTGGTTGCAGAGTTTGAATTAGGACTGAGACCAGCATCAAGAAGCCATTTTGCCTCATGCAGTAATCCGCCACATCCTACAGTCAACATTCATGTTTGTAAAACTTTGTAATTTAATATATTGTTCAATGTACATTCTTAGGGTTACTCAACAATATTTGAAAAATAGACCAAGTAAATTATTTCACCATCAATGTAACAAGAACCAGTTACTGAATCAATTCATTATAATAAAATATTAAATGGAGCCTGACTTACCTAGAATCATATCCTCGCATCTTGAGTCAATTGACCTATAAAGATCTAATCGCTGGTTGGTTAGGAAGAAACAAATGAAATCGTAATCCAGATCCAGTGGCTGGTCCTCATGTGCAGTCTCAGAAATCCCCGTGTCATGGGATGTAAAGGAGGCACTAGAATTCAGCTGATCCTTTAATGTATTGTATGGTACTTGAAAAGCTGAAGGTGGCAACCCACTAGCCTAATAACCCAGAGCACAGAAAGGTTTTATTGAACTTTTACTCACATTTTATACTCATTATCAAAAAAATAAAAGACTACCATATGATTCTCAAATAACAGTTTTGGAGTTGCACATATAACTTATAAGAACTTGTACCTAGAGGATTAATTACGGTGACAAAGCAAAAATCTTAATTATTGTAAGGCTTAATTACCCCAAAACACCCATAAAACAGGCCTTTTCCCTGTAAACACCCATAAAAATATTTTTCTCCCCGAACCACCCTTCCTCATTATACCTATTTTGCCGCGAACCACCAACTGTTATGGGTGCTGACAGTAAATTCAACACTACACTCAAAACATGCAAGGTCATTGATAATGATAGCTCACCTTCATGATTTCAAGTCTACGTCTTAGACGGTACCAATCATTGGCAGCGAGAGATTGGGCGGCTGGGTCCCCAGCTTCGACAACCAATTGTACAGCACTGTGCCAATCACCAATATTTTGTAGTCTCGTTAGCTCTGAGTGTACCTCAGAAGAAATTTCTGCTGAAGCCTTTGGAACATCAGGCTTGCCATACATATACCTAAAATTAATTCAATGAAACAATGTTGTCCTTTAGTGCAGCGAGGACTGAGTTGTGAAGAACAACTTGTAAAATATATAAGTCATAAAATTTTCTCTACTGGTTAGCAACACTGTTATCAAGCTCTAACTCAAGACCTTCAGATAATTATTTTTGATAATAGCCAAAAGGTAATAAATTATTTTTAAAATAAACCAAGAAGAAGGGAATAACCAAGTCATTCTAAATCACATCATGCTCTAAGCCTCTCACATGACTACCTTACTGACTAACACGCTAGTATGCGGAATAACATAAGATAAAATAATCGTGTTAA
The DNA here is from genome assembly GCA_006409495.1 of Sedum album. Taxonomy (NCBI): domain Eukaryota; kingdom Viridiplantae; phylum Streptophyta; class Magnoliopsida; order Saxifragales; family Crassulaceae; genus Sedum; species Sedum album. The sequence continues at coordinate 43,778 of QZGG01000302.1, read as the reverse complement.
CAATGCATCACGCAAATTGGAATTTAAGATTCTTTCTCCAATTTGAGTTCAGTTGTACAGTAAGTATTCATCTAGAAAACAAATTCGATGAGAAACATACATGTATTCTGCTTGATATCGATACAGTTTGTGTTTCATAACTAAAAAGTAAGAATCAGATTTGAGCGAGACATCATACCAGCGTAAATACAATCCTGTCCCTCCTGTGACTATTGGAACGTGACCCCGGCTCAAAATATCTGTGGTAGCCTGCCTGGCATCTTCAAAAAACTGTCCAACAGAGTAATCTAAAAGAACGTCACTTGATTTTAAGTTGTAGAGCTAAGCAAACTGTTCAAATGATCTTACATTTGAAATGAGAACAAAAAACCATAATACCAATATCTAACAAACTGCAAGAAATATTAAGTTCGAAGCTCCTTTCATTTGCTGTCACAGAAAATGTATACTACATCTCATTTACTATGTATCACATTCACTTTAAACCAGAAGCCAACACTTCCATCATCTGTAGTTTGGGAATCACTTCATAGTCCCTAAAGCACGTCATTACGTGAACTTAAAGGAGCTTATACAATCTAAATTAGAGACCACATTTACAACTCTCCAAGGATAGACACAAGCTATAATGTGCTTCTTTTTCACAATTTGACTAGATTCAGTTCCAACCAAAATAAAGATAAGACTAACCCATGCTTTGACATGCTAATATATAATCATCATATGAACTGAGAGCCACGAGGATGCTGCTTGTACTTATGTTAAGATACACATAAATATCTGATCTACATGCACTTGTTTTATTGAACATTCAGAGAAATGACAACCATTCAGATAACAAAATCATGTACCTCCAGATGGATGCAAGATGTCAAGCAAGTGATGCGGCACCTCCTGTGAATTGAACAAGAGGGAATGACAGTTATCTTTTGAATATAGCATTTACCTTAAACAAACTATCATAAACAAATGGAACGAATACAGGAAAAATCGATAACAAACCATTCAGTATTGTTGTATCTATGCATAAACTTTCTTAGTTGCGCAAATATCAAAATGTATATACCTTTCTCTCCTCAGGAGTAGGCTTCGCTGATCCAACATCAAGTCCTTGATACACCTGAATGACAATTACATTAAGACTCCAATTACCACTTCGCCAGTCAAAAGAAGACCGAATTCAAGAAATGGACTTAGTTGTAGTTTACCTGAACAGAATCAGCACTGATGATTTCACCATTGAGACGCTTCGCAAGCTCTAGAGAGAGGCGAGTCTTACCGGCACCGGTCGGACCGGAGATGACGACTACTCTCTGCTTCTTGTTGGTTGTAGAAGCTGCGGAGCAAGAGATGATATTCTGATGTAATCGACACCATTTGATTTGCTTACTCGGAAAACATGGCAACCAAATTGTACGGATTCCGCCGCCGACGACGAGCATTTTGTGATGCCTTTCTGCGTCTACGACGAGTTCGCAATTTTATCCGGTTTTGGATATAGCTAACAGCGACAAGTAAAGTGAATTGGTATCTCGTCGCTAAATATATATACCAGAAAAAAAATACTCCCTCCGTCCCCTTAAGTTTGTCCAAAAGCATATATTTCACGGTATTTAAGGTAGTAATGAGTGTAAAATATGTGGTTGAAATGAAAGATTTAAAGAATTTGAGAGGAAAGATAAAACATGTGGTTGTGAATGATTGAAAGTGGACAAACATTAGGGGACACCCAAAAAGGAAAGTGGACAAACATTATGAGACGGAGAGAGTAGAGAGTAACAAGACGTGACTTAGAGTTTTGAAATCAGAAGTCATTGGTTCAATTTTCTCTACTGCATCTATATTGCTAGATTACACGAATCAATTAGTCAACTTGACTCATAGAAAACTTGTATAAAAAAATAGTGATAAACACGAACAATGAAAGTAACTGACAAAGAAAATTCATATAATTCATGCCCTTTAATACGTGGTTAGTGATAAAAATAAAATTTTATGGGTGGTCCAAAGAAAATGCTAAAATATGATAGTTATTGTTTATTTAAAATAAAATTGGGAACAACAGGTAATATAACCATACATTTATAATTCTTTTATTATTAACATTATTATAATAATAGTTTAATATGTTTTGAAAATACTTAGAAATATATAAACTCCATACGATTTATACAGATGTCAAAAGACGACATACGAATTAAGTCTTGTTTTAAAAAATTATAACTAAAACATAATTTAATATTTGTCTCTTTGAAATCCTCTTAAACCCATTTATTTTGTACAAATTGTATGATTCTTATTGATTTAACTTGTGAAAGAGTAGCTATGAAAAAATAAAATTTTATGAGTGGTTCATGGCAAAAATAAAGATCTTGAATATAATGCGCTGACGGCTGATGGTTCCTGAGAAAAAGATATAACGGAAGGGTGGTTCCTAAAGAAAAATTATTTTATGCATGGTTCCGTAAATAATGCGTATTTTGGGTGTTTTGGGGAGAATTAACCATTCATTAATACTATCACATACACTCATTTCATTATATTATTTTCATCATTAAAAATGATTGAGTAAAAATATAATTTAGATCATACGAGTAAGGTTCTAGGAGGACGGATAAATAAATGTGAAACTGTGAGACATGATCTCAACCGTTGAAATTTGATTGAAATATCCATTAATCTCAACCGTCAGGGTTTTTTGCAAATCCAACCGCCTATTATATAAAAACCAACTTTAAATCTCAACCGCACATTAATCTAATATAACGGTTGATATTAAGTCCTTCCGTCTCACCTAAACTCATCGCTCTTGAACTTTACCTTAGATAATACAATCTCTTTTAAATAAAAATATATTAATTTTTAATAAAAAATAAAATTATTATTATTTTCGATGTGAAAATAATTTTGGATAAAATTGATGTATGCAGTTGTATTTAATAAATATGAAAGATTTACTATATTAGAGGTTTAATATTAATAATGAGTTATTTTTTACTTAATTACTATTGATGTAAAATAATTTATGGTAAATTTTTACGATCTCAAAAAAATATTGATGTGACTCAAATGACAAAGAGTATGCTAATATTTTTATAAATGTGATAAAAGCCGAATTTGATACAGCCAAAGTTTTTGACTGACTATTTGATGTAGATCAGTTGGCAGTTTCATACTTGGAGAAACAGGATCACCCGAAACAGGCATACAGGCCCGGTGCAAGTTAGCAGTTGGAGTTCCTGATGTCCGATTTCAGCCCACAATACCTTGTTTCGAAGAGAACGACGCTGCGGTTCGATCTCCCAGGCTTCGCTCGGGACATATGGTGTTTTCTGGGCATTCGGAGTCATCTTCTATTTTATTTTGATTTTTCAAGTTTTCAGTTTATTTACGATTTTGCCATTGTCGTTTTATTTTGTTTATTTTCGTGTTTTAGAAACCCTAGCACTATAAATACGACATTATGAGTCGTATGTGAAGCAGTTTTGAGTTTTGATGAAATAAAATTAGGGTTTCTTCCCTTAGTTGTTCCTCTGCGTTTTACTCTGCATCATATTGGTATCAGATTTCAGAAGGTCCTGCGATGGCTCGAGGAAGAGCTAGAGGTGCCGCTGCAGTTAGTCGTGATATGGATGCTTTTGGAGATCGCGAGAACACTGACCTGCGCCGTCAGGTCGAGTATCATACCCGTCAGGTGGCACAACTTACAGCCATGCGTCACGATGGTGGATCAGAGGATGGCGACAACCCTTTTGGGGGGGTGTTCCTCGTGATCGGCGTTGGGAGCAAGGGTTCAGAGTTGATATCCCTGACTTTGATGGTGGCCTACGGGCTGAGGAGTTCATTGATTGGGTATCCCAGGTGGAGGAGGTGACCATACACTTTCGTGGTAGAGCACAGGCATGGTGGCAGCAGTTGAAAAATTCGCGTGTTCGTGCTGGTAAGGAGAAGATTACTTCATGGATGAAATTGAAGAAGCACCTCAGAAAAGCATTTCTTCCTTTCAACTATGAGCGTGAACTCTATCAGAGGTTTCAGAATCTTTGGCAAGGGTCTAGGTCAGTGGACGAGTATACAACAGACTTCTTTCAATGCCTAGCTCGGGTTGATATATCTGAGTCGGACGTTCAGTTAGTTTCTCGGTATATTGGTGGTTTACGTGGGCAGTTGCAGGATGTGTTGAACATGTTTGACCCTCCAACAGTTTTGCGGCTCATCAGTGTGCGTTACAGGCTGAGAAGCAGTTGGCGAGACGTGCTGCTACAGTTTTCAGACCATTTGCCAGTTCGAGTGGTAGTGCTTCCCAGGGGAGTTCAGGGGCTGTGCGAGTTGCAGAGAGTAGTCGTGTTGCGGCTGGTCCCCCACAGGGACGCGGCTTGCGGTGTTTTGGGGTGCGGTGAGATGGGGCATCGGCAGTCAGAGTGGTGACAGTCCGGTGTTGCTGATGCGGCGTACGTTCTTGTCCCCTCGTCTAGCTGAGCCTGTTGATTGGTTGCGCAATAATGTCTTTCAGTCGACATGCACCATTGGGGGAAGGTGTGTTCGTTCATTATTGATGCTGGCAGTTTCGAGAATGTGATTTTTGAGACAGTTGTGACGAAGCTGGCATTGACTACTGAAGCTCAATGGTACTGGAATTGTTGTGTCCAAGAGAGCGCTGATTTCTTTCTCCATTGGCCCTACTTATTGTGATGAGATTTACTGTGATGTGGTGCCCATGGATGCGTGTCATCTTCTGTTGGGTCGTCCTTGGCAATATGATTTGTCTGTTGTGCATTCTGGTCGGGAGAACACGTACTCTTTTCTGTTCCGGGGAAGAAGATTGTTTTGGTCCCAGCAAAGCCCAGTCATTCAGCTGCGGATTCGCGGCCTATGTTGCTGTCCAGGGTGCCGTTTCAGGCTGCGATGGAGGAATCAGGTGTGGTGTTTTTGTTGTTTTGTGATCCTGTTGCAGTTAACCTGTCTGTTGCTCCAGTGGCTGCAGTACAGCCTTTGCTGCAGGAGTTTGCAGATGTGTTTCCGGATGCATTACCTGCTGCCTTGCCGCCTTTACGTGACATTCAGCACCAGATTGACCTAGTACCGGGTGCAGCGCTGCCAAACCGTCCTCATTATCGTATGAGCCCGTCAGAACATGAGGAATTACGGAGACAGGTTGAGGAGTTGTTAGCCAAGGGACACGTTCGGGAGAGCTTGAGTCCTTGTGCGGTTCCTGCCCTTCTCACCCCAAAGAAGGATGGTAGTTGGCGGATGTGTGTGGACAGCCGTGCTATTAACAAGATCACAGTTCGGTATCGGTTTCGATTCCCCGATTGGATGATTTACTTGATCAGTTGAGTGGTGCACAGGTTTTCAGCAAGCTAGATTTGAAGAGTGGGTACCATCAGATACGTATCAGACCTGGGGACGAATGGAAGACGGCGTTTAAGACGCGTGAGGGGTTGTTTGAGTGGCTGGTCATGCCCTTCGGGTTGTCTAATGCTCCCAGCACTTTCATGCGTGTCATGAATCAGGCCCTGAGGCCGTTTATTGGTAAGTTCGTGGTTGTGTACTTTGATGACATCTTGATTTATAGTGCTAACCGTGACCTGCATCTCGGCCATTTGCGTGAGGTTCTGTTGGTTCTTCGGCGGGATCAGTTTTATGCAGCAGCGAAGTGTACCTTTATGACTGACACGGTTCACTTTCTGGGATATGTGGTGAGGACTCCGTGCTGATCCGGACAAGGTGGTAGCGATTGAGCAGTGGCCCCGTCCTACTTCTATTCCTGAGGTGCGCAGTTTTCATGGTTTAGCGTCATTCTATAGACGCTTTATTCCACACTTCAGTGGTTTGATGGCCCCTATCACGGATTGTATGAGAGGGACTAAGTTTAGTTGGTTAGATGATGCGGAGGCTGCATTTGTGGAGGTGAAACGTCTGTTGACTTCAGCCCCTATTCTGGTTCTTCCTGATTTTTCTCAGCCATTTGAGTTGCATTGTGATGCATCGAAAGTGGGCATTGGAGCAGTTCTTAGCCAATCGGGCAGGCCAGTGGCATTTTTCAGTGAGAAGTTAGCTGGAGCCAAACTTCGTTTCAGTACCTATGACATGGAGTTCTATGCAGTAGTTCAGGCCGTGAAGCATTGGCGTCATTATCTGTTTCAGCGTGAGTTTGTGTTGTATACTGATCATGATTCGCTGAAGTATCTTGGGAGTCAGGATAAGGTCTCACACAGGCATGCCTCGTGGCTGTCATACCTGCAGCAGTTTACCTTTGTGATCAAGCACAAGGCGGGTCTGTCCAACCGAGTTGCTGATGCCCTGAGTCGGCGTCATTCCTTACTGACCGAATTTCGTGCACATGTCCCTGCCTTTGATTCTTTCTTGGATTTGTATGCTACTGATGTCTTCTTTTCAGATGTGGTTTTACAGATTCAGCAGGGTACTCGGACTGATTTTGTGTTGGAGGATGGGTTCTTATTTCGGGGGGTTCAGTTGTGTATTCCTGATTGCAGCCTACGTCTTATGCTTATCCAGGAGACGCATAATGAGGGTCATGTAGGGAGAGATCGCACCTTTCAGTTGCTGGCTGAGTCGTATTATTGGCCCTCTATGAGGAAGGAGGTTGGACGTTTTGTGGCTCGCTGTCGTACCTGTCAGTTATCTAAGGGGGCAGCGACCAATGCAGGCTTATACCTACCGCTTCCTATCCCTACCCAGCCATGGTCTGATGTGAGTATGGACTTCGTCTTGGGTCTTCCCCGTACTCAGCGAGGTAGTGACTCGATTTATGTGGTGGTTGACCGGTTTTCGAAGATGGTGCACTTCATCCCTTGCAAGAAGACTTCTGATGCAGTTCATGTTGCACAGCTATATTTTCGTGAGGTGTATCGGTTGCATGGCCTCCCCTCTTCTATTGTGTCTGACCGAGATACTCGATTTGTTGGTCACTTCTGGAGGAGTTTGTGGCGAACCGTGAACACTCAGTTGAGTTTCAGTAGTGCGTATCACCCGCAGACGGATGGTCAGACAGAAGTTGTGAATCGTTCTTTGGGTAACCTTCTGCGTTGCTTGGTTGGAGACCACCCGAAGTCATGGGACATGAAGCTACCACAGGCTGAGTTTGCTCATAATCACGTGGTCAGTCGTTCTACGGGTCTCAGTCCATTTCGGGTTGTGTATGGCCTCTCACCTAGGGGTCCAGCTGACTTACTAGCTCTGCCTAGTAAGGTCCGTCCGCATGCCACTGCTGAGGAGTTTGTGGATCAGTTACAGCTTGTTCATAAGCAGACTCATGAGAGATTGACTGCTGCTTCGGCTAAGTACACGGCTGATGCAGATCAGCGGCGTAGGAGAGTGGAGTTTGATGTGGGGGATTATGTTTGGGCCATTCTGACCAAAGATCGTTATCCTGCCCATGGCTGTAAGAAGCTGGCTTTAAGAAGATCAACCCGAATGCATATCGATTCGATTACCTAGTCATGTGCATACTTCAGACGTCTTCAATGTGAAGCATCTTGTTCCTTTTGTAGGTGACTCTTCAGATGACGAGCCCGGTGCAGATTCGAGGGCGAATCTTTCCTTCCCCGGAGGGAATGATGTAGATCAGTTGGCAGTTTCATACTTGGAGAAACAGGATCACCCGAAACAGGCATACAGGCCCGGTGCAAGTTAGCAGTTGGAGTTCCTGATGTCCGATTTCAGCCCACAATACCTTGTTTCGAAGAGAACGACGCTGCGGTTGGATCACTTATGCTTCGCTCGGGACGTATGGTGTTTCTGGGCATTCGGAGTCATTTTCTATTTTATTTTGATTTTTCAAGTTTTTAGTTTATTTACGGTTTTGCCATTGTCGTTTTATTTTGTTTATTTTCGTGTTTTAGAAACCCTAGCACTAAATACGACATTATGAGTCGTACGTGAAGCAGTTTTGAGTTTTGATGAAATAAAATTAGGATTTCTTCCCTTATTTGTTCCTCTGCGTTTTACTCTGCATCACTATTACGGTGTAGAAAGGCGAATGGGTGGAGCATAGCTTCTTGACTGATTATTAAAAATCATGAAAATAGACAGGAACTGTGTCACTGATTTGCTAATTTGACATATCATCCTTATAGTTTCAGGTAAATGGCTTTAGTAATAACAAATTCATTCATATATAAAACGAAATACATCACCAAGTCCTCGAATACATTTAGAGGGGAAGTATCATGTGGAACCCCCCCTTTCCATGGATCCATGGATCCCCCTTCATCACCGTTGATTTGCATTTTTTGTGTGCACCAGATTGTGCCACGTGTTTGCATTTTTGAAATGCACACGTGAAATGCACATGACAAATGCACACGTGAGTTGCACATGCTCATTAATGCGCTGGCACAATCTGGTGCGTCCAAAATGCAAACAGTAAATGCAATCAACGGATGCAAAGAGGGATCCATGGATCCATGAAAAGGTGGGGGTTCCACATGATACTTTCCCTACATTTAGATTCACTAGCAAATTCTCCTACACTATTCACAAGCCAGCTTGGTGCCGAAGCTGGTTAAGCATATAGCAAATGCTTGGAAGGCTGATAATGGCTGCCTATAATCCATTGTAAATGTGTCACAAGATACTTTACCAAACTGGAGAAGAACTAACTCTTCATCGCCTTTTCCACCGGGTTGACTTTGGTCCACTGATGCAGCCAATTGAAAATTCTTTACAGATGCCACTGTGACACGTCCATGGAAGTTTAAGCACCAACATTGCATTTGCTGATGCCACCTTGGAGTTTTGTTGCTCAAAACTGAGTAGCTGTTTGAACTGGATTTGGATTTCTTTTCCTGTGAAATTTCCTTAAACTGCTGGTTGGTATGTTTGTCTGGCCATGGTAATTCAACTGCACAAACCATCCTTCTTGGACCTCTTGACTTCAGCAGGTTGAACTTGTAAGAAATCTGCCCAACTTTGAAGTTCCCTGCAGGAACTTGGGGACTTATCTGCTTGCTTGCTACCCGTCGACTAGACTTGTTGTCTGACTGTCTCTCACCCTTACGTGGTGGCTGGCTGTCGTAGATCGTGAAGCTGGTTCCCAACAAGTCGGATCTGCACAAAACATGAGTCACATAAGGATGCATGTGCAATAATTCCAACCGCAATGGGCAATGGGCAAAATCATTATTCAGGGAAAACAGTGCAGTAAAAATACCACAAAGTGCACTAAATATCGTTGGCTACTACATCATTGTTGTGCTTTCTAAATATCACCCAGTTTATGCATCACTTAGAAAACAAAGCTCAGCGTGAGCTGCATATATTCTTGCAACAAATGTTAAAATCACAATGCTGCTAGTCTCAAATGTACTGAATTCACATTAACAATTTTAGGCAGCCATGAAAAGTAAACTGCCACAGAGAGTAAACTACCTTAACTTTCCGACATAAGTGTTGCTTCCTTGAGATATATCATTGGCGTCAATTGATATTATGTATTCTGTATGACCACCAGATCGGCATCTTTTCGCTGCTAAAAGAAACTTACCTTTAGCTGTGAAAGCTGGAAACGCAACAAAAATCAGCAATCATATTCATAGACTGAGGGAGTCCAATGAGTAAAAGGACTAAAAAAGACAACATCTTGAACTAATATTTTAGAATGCTTTTATTAGAATGCTTTTAAAAACAATATGACCACAAATAGGTAATAACAAACATTCTGGAACTATTTTCACTAGTTTTTATGCACATCATTTGATGTGTAATATCATACCAAATAGTTTTGAGTAAATATTAGTTATATAAAGGGTATTTTGGGTAGTTGAAATGTGGCTTCACATTTGTAACCGTCAATTCAACCCTTCCCCTTTTATATATAGTATAGATTCCAATGCCAAGGTAGGAAAACATGGTATGCCCAAAGGGACCAGTGGTGATTAAGGATAAATTAAGGCGACTAACACATGCGAAGACTATCAAGTACAACACGCTTTTTATTTCTTGAAGATGACTAATTTCATATTAAAAAAAGAATACACGGTACTTGACACAAAGTGAGGCCTTTGCCAACAGCTACTACAACCTAAAACACCAAAAAGATCAGTTTAAGCAGACATCAACATTAAGTTACTTACAAGGCAAGAAGGGAGGTGGGTTGAATGTTGAAATACCTAAAAAGATATCCAACGGATCGAAGGAAAAATATAATGCTTCTATTCACATAACGACAAATTTTTTGATAAGATAAAAGAAAGCATAGAGCAAGAATGATGTCAATAAAAAGGCAGCTTTAGCTAGAAACATGAGCTAAAGGTGAAATAATTAAGATGCCACAAACTCACGACTAGATAAGTGTCCTAATTAATGACAGAAATGATTACTTACGTGCAAAAAGAGACTGGTATAGAAAGAATGTGGAGTTCTTCTTATCCCTTTTAACAAGACACTGTTGCGGAGGATCACGAGGTCCTGGCTGTTGACAAAATATGATAGCAACATGATTATCGACCCACAAGTCTCAGTTTTTATTGTTCTAAATAAATGCTAGAATCAGTTACAACAGACAAGAATAGGTATACCGCATGTGGTGACGAAACAAAAATAAAGTGTGACATTGTCTTATGGTTATCATCCATTTGTATATCTTATTTATAAAGCAGCCTACGTATTCAGCCATAAAACCAACTTTTAATACTTGTAAATTAATTTAACAGCATCGTCTGGCCTGAAGAAACAGTCAACCAGTACAATGAGGCCTCATATCATGCGCATCTTTGTTTCAAATTGTCAAAATTGTGATAGTCTAACCCTTAAGTATACTGTTTTAATTCATATTACACAACAATAATTGAATGCCAATTGAACACGCAGAATGCCTATGAAATACAGAATCTATCAAAAAACTACTGTAAAATGCATACCTGTTTAAGACATGAGGGAAACGTTATGTTACCATTCGGCACTGAAGTCTCCCCAATCACCATCTCCCTTGTCACTTCCCTCCATCTTCTGCACACACACCAGCGCACGCCACAACACTCCGCTATTCGGCCACCGTTCACTACTCGCTTCAACTCTCCCGAGTATCTCCAGCAGCAGATCCGTCCCCAACGCACCCCACGATTCCTCTTCCGCTTCCAACAACTTCGCAACCTCAGCGCAACCTCAGCCGCACCGCATCTTCTTCTTCCGTCGTCGATGGAGTTTTTGCCTTCAGCGACGACATCGTTTTGCTCGCAGTTCGTCCCAGAAACGATCTCCTCATCGACGACATCTTCCGATTACGACTAATCGAGTGCCAAACGAGGCCTTAAGCGATTATCGAATTAATTAAAGTCACGCGGTTGTGACTTGTCAAAAGTAACAGACGAGTGAAAATCGAAGATATGATCATCGGATGGGATCGTGGCGGTCAGTCAGAGATGTCACGTGACATGCATGTGTCACAGTTGTGTATCTTTGGAGGTAAAAGTCGCTGGCATGGGCTGGGCCGTTTTTTTTTAATATAAAAGTAATTAATTAATGGGAATAATTAGTTGGAGTTTGAGCGAGTCCCGAAATCGGATTTTATCAAAATCGACGGTGCGGTCAACGCAAGGTAATAAATGGGTCAACTTGCATTTTTTTCTGCACATCTAGACTTTGATGATTTGTTCTTTGTTGGCGTCCATGAGGGAGTTTCAGTTTCACGTTTTGTATTTATAAAGTTAGGATATTTGAACCGATTGAGAATAGGCGACTTGGTGACGTGATGACATGTTTCTAAATTTTTTGGCTTTCACATGTTTCCCAGTTATTGAACGTGGTGATATGAGATCGATCGTATAAGGAGCAACGATCTATCAGTCAACCATTAGGTTTTGGTGTCACAAACCGCTGATTTAAACCCTCCTACGCGCATAGTAATAGATTTTAAAAAAATCGCCCAACAGGTCGGGTCGTTTTCTATTATCCGATTGGCTTTTGTATAAGATTGATCGAACCAATCAATTCAGACGGGTCACCTACTTACATGTAAATCGGCCATTAGTATGAGTTAATATTATATTTTCATGAACCCGTAACCTTTCCTATACTAACTAAATGGAAAAGATTAAGGTGGACTTTTTAATACTTATAACACCGTAAGATAAGATTTCAATTATTGATTTATAATAATCTGGATAAAACCTCCAAATCTAACGGGTTTTTTATAAATCCAACCCTCAAATTTAGTAGAAACTAGAAATTAGTTTTAATTCTAATCGTTAGATTAATCAAATCAACGATTTTGAATTCTTTTTCAATTTTACAATAAATAAATGTTTTACATGGTCCTAGATAAAAAAGGGATATATTTGCGTAACGATTCATTGGAAAAATGATAATTGGTTAATAGAAAAAGAAATTTATCTTTTAAAATGGTTGAGGAGCTAATTATTTGGCATTTGCTCGATAAGATATTTTCAATTACATTAGATAATGCATATAATAATGATGTTTTGTCGCATAAGTTTCAAACCATCGCATGCTTCTCTCTGTTGGTAGAAATCTATTGTATGTTACATGTACATGTCATATTTTAAATTTGATCGTTCAAGATGGACTTGCTCTTTTGTCGCTTACCATTGAAAAGATTACTACTATTGTACGATCAGCGAATTCATCTATTAAACGACATGAGATGTGGGTATCTTGTTGTGTTGAGTGAGTTTAAACAAGCAAAATACTGATAACGATGTGTCACATTTAAGGAATTCCACATTTGACTTATTGAATGTTGCAATCAAATACAAGATTGCTTTGCATATGTTTGGTAATAAGGCAAACGAATCTAGAAAAATTTCTCTTTATATTTCTTTTAAGCATAATTGACTCGTTGCAACCTCATTTTAAACTTTATAACCATATTTAGTTCCACAACTAAAATATATAATGGTGTGTATTCACCTACATCTAATAAAGTTAGAGCGTTTCCGTTAGCACCGACTAACTTATGTCATATTGACATGTTTGTCCATAAGGTCAAAGGGGGAGGCAATAGGATAGCAAGGGTAAATCCTTAAGGATTTCACCTACGAGGTAAAGGATTCATATTGACATGTCATATTAGTATGTTTGTCCATAAATCTCTTTTCCACTTCAAATATGCCTAAAACGCAAAACACTACAAAAAGGTAATATTTCACAAATAAAACATATAAGAATAAAGGAAATAAGACAATGATGGATCGTATAAATACGCTCCATCAAACTCCCCTACACTTATCCTTGTTCGTCCCAAACAAGTAAAATTCTAGACTACAGATTCGAACCAATCAAAGTATTCTGCAACTACATGTCAATCCAACTCATGATATCCTATCTAATCATCCCATCAACATCTGCATACACTCAACATCAATAATGCTCAATCTATACTCAACGATACATAATATTCATGTCAAGATATCAATGAATAATGTAGAGATAGTCCTTTTCAGATTCCTAACTTCATTCTTCAATTCACAATTCTAATCGCACTAGGAATGCCACAAAATCAAATCAACATATAGCGCAATTATTCATGCAAATATCAGAATGAATGTCAAATCTCTCTAGGATATTTTCTATCAACTCTACATCACCCGATATCTCAACTCAAAAGTATTTATATCATCAAGCACAAATATCACAGAATATCAAATTTCATGCATGCAGATATATCAAAAACTCATAGAACAGAAAATCACTCATAAAATCAGCATTTAATCACAACATATAATGACAGCTCTCCTCTTCGACTCATAAAAATAAAAATTAAGACTCAAATAACCCTTCCCCCACACTTGAAATATGACGTGTCCTCACGACACAACATACAACAAGAATGGAGAAAGGTACACAGACTCTAACAAAATAAAATGCTAAAAGTAGATGTGGTAAGGGAACAGTGAACTCCACTAATGATCCTCAGGCGTTGGTGATTGAAAAGCTTGCACAAATGCTCGATTTCACAATTTTTGATCGAAAGCTTGCTCAACAGCAGCTACCGCGGACCCTAAAGAATTTCAGAAATTCTTAACCGTCCGCCGATGTAAATCCTTTAACGCCCGCGGTCCCCTCGGGATGTGTCACTAAATCAGCTCTGAACACCTGAGAAAAAGAAAATACACGCACTAGAAGTGCACTAATCACCATACCAAATCAAATGTAAAATAAAAAGAACTAAAGAGAATATAAATCTAACTAAATACACTCGGGTTGCCTCCCGATAAGCGCACTGGTTTAATGTCGCTGGCTCGACGATACCTCATTCCTTTCTCAAATATTAGGTGCCCATGGGTGCGTTAGATCAAACTTCCTTGCGTACACCGACCTAGCTCCTACTATATCAAAATTTGGTTTATGCATTGCTCCTCATAGGTCTGGTGGTTTTGCCTTTACGTCCTATTTGTCACCTACATCACACCGGTCAATGCTATAAAAATTTAAATCATATTTACCTTTACGATCCGATGGTTTATCCTTCAGCGTCCCTAGAACTCGTCCTTGTGAATCAAATTGTGTGACTATGTCTTCGATAATGAGGAATAGTAGTCCTGTGTGCGCATCAATTTGCGCCTTGGTTTGCTTTAAGAATGGACGTCCTAATAGTAGAGAAGGAGGGTCATCTTTGTCTGATCTCTACAATTCTATTACATAAAATTTACCTGAAAATTTAAACAATTTGAAAATTTTGCGTTACCGATACCACAGATGATTATGAATGGCCTTGGGTCTCCTTGCTTTGTTGACTCCATATTGTCTTCTTGTATCTGTAAAGAGAATAGAAAAAAGGGTCAGAAAATGGAAATTCGAAAACTGCCTCAGCAAGGACCGCGGACCCTGACTCAATATGATCCGCGGACCCTAAGGATTTACAGGAAATTTGTAAGGCAAAAAAGTTTCAACGTCCGCGGTGAGCGCTGAGTACACTCCTGCGGACCGTTCTCCATTTATTTCCGCGGACTCTTTTGCATATCCAATAATTACCTTACCGTCCCGGATAAAATACCTTCACCGTCCGCGGTACACGCTGAGTGACAATCCGAATTTTGCCTTTTTGCACCTTCTTCCAACTCCTTTTCACCTCTCAAACTCATAACATTGACACTACTCTTGGGATCCAAAATTATTTGCGAACGGAGTTTTTCTTTCTCTTTCTATGGTTCAATTACAACAGAGGAAACATCTGCAAGCATTTTCCGTGTCTCTGCTAGCTCCTTCCTCATCTCGCTCTGCCCTTTCAGTAGCTCCTCAAACATCTTCATCGTTGAACTGTTGAATCCGTATTGTTTACCGATACGCATTCTGTTGTTGGAATGGTGGTTGATATGGTGGAGGTTGATAGTCCCAATCATTATTATATTGCTCAGTCCACTACGGCCTATGTTCATATCATCACTGTAATTTTGGTATCCTCCTATTCCATACGTATCAACTGTTTGATCATCATAAACTATGGGACACTTATCCATTTCGTGACCAGTAACACCACAAAATCCACATGGTTTGACCGTAAATTGCCGCAACATGTCTTTATCTCTCTAATCTCATCAGCCATCTGATAAGGTCTGTATTGTTGATAGGGTGGATATTGATATTGTTGTTGCTGAGACACGTACTGTAGTGGATATGGATTACGCGGCAGGTATGGATCTCTTTGATTGTAATCTGCATAATCCATGAAATGGCAAATATGATTCCGAAAAATAAATAACAAAAAATTTTGTTTTGATTTTTTTAAAACTAAAACTCTTAAACTAAAGTTGCTTTCCCCGGCAAAGGCGCCAAAATTTGACAGCGCGTCGTTGTGAACTGCAAATCTAAATTTATACTCATACTTAAAACAAGTACAGTAGTAAGCAGGGTCGAACCCAAGGGAAAGTAATCTAGTCTAAGAGTTATACTACAACTACTCCTACTCCTATCAGGGGGTTTCTGAGGGTTTGTTTAACTACAACTAAAAGTAATAATAAAGGAAAATCATAGTTCAAGGAATCTCGTTACAACTAGTAATCACAGACCAGACAAGTTTCAATCTAATATATTATAGTAGTTCTAATTAGATAGTCCCGCTAGGGTTATTACCTAATTCTAGTTCTATCTTCAATTACCCGCTAGAGTCTCAAGAAGATGTAACAATAACCTAATCAAACTAATAGCTCCACCGCTAGGCTTTGCTACTATGACAATCCAATTAAGTATCATTCAATTACTATAAACCTAAGTTTACCGCTAGGCTGAGTTAAGCAAATAACAATACATGCAATTAAAGCAAAGAACAGAATTCATTAAATTAACACATGCTATTCAATAGTCTCATACTACGTTGCAACTAAATTCCCCAAACTAGGAATTAGCTACTACTAAAAAACATTAGTCTAAAGAGTTTGAAGAGGAAAATTTTTCTGGTGGCCGTCTTGGCTCTCTTTCTCAATTAGCGTTAAAACCTATTTATAACGTTGCTGAATTTACTGAATTGGGCTGAGCCAGAAAGATCCGCAGACCCTTAATGAGTATTTCTCGCGGACCCTTAAGGATTAAATTAATTCTTCAGCGTCCGCGGAAAGAATCTTTTCAGCGTCCATGGCTGACGTTAGCATGATGTCATCCAGCTCTTTCTTCGTTGTCATGCTCTGAATTCGTCTACAATTAATCTATAAGCGTGTGAAATCTCTTTTCCACTTCAAATATGCCTGAAACGCAAAACACTACAAAAAGGTAATATTTCACAAATAAAACATACAAGAATAAAGGAAATAAGACAATGATGGATCGTATAAATACGCTCCATCAGGCGCATACAAGTTTCAATGCTCCAAGGCAAAACTGTTTTGAGGATTTGAGACACCCCCCGCGTAGGTGATTTTCTAGGGCTTTCATAACAACTTATACATAACCAAAATGTGGCTGGATATATAGTTAAACAATTTTACCGTATCCACCTATGTGGGACGTATAACCAAACAAGTCTTGATATCCATTCTCAATGTACTCAATTTCAGCATGTTTTCTAAGCAACTTTGAGCATCGATAACTCACTCGATACTAGATCAATTTTGGCGTTCGAATATTCAATCTTATAGTAAACATTGCAAGGAAATTTATCAAGACTTGAACTATTCGATTTGATTTTTACAAGACACCGAAATTGGCACTTGAAAACGAAACAAATCTCATTTTCTTCACACTTGGAAATTAACAAAAATTTCTAACAATCCCCCACATGAAGAAAATCAAAAGTAAATTAATCTCGATTGAACGTTGGTGGAGATAGTTTCTGCGGCCAACATCTGCATAGAATAGGTGTAGCAGAACCTTTGAACCTTGAAAGATATGCATTCTTTACCGAATTTTTAGTAGACGCGATTTCCTTGAATTGTACGTCTTATTGTGTAAACAAAGTACACATCTTACACAGATATTGTCCTGGCATACGTCCATTTCTCATGGGTGGGTTTATTACAACCCTGAAACCCCTGCCTGGTTCTGTAAGAGTTACTAAAGAATTAAGCCCCCATAATACTCCTTTGAAGCGGCCACACTTCTCTCTCACATAGGTGATTCTTGTTTCGGTAATCCCGCATTACCCTTCTGGGAATATCTTATTCCTACTCCACAAAATCATTAAAGGCCTCAAGCATAGCCTCGTATGGGAATCAATGAACATTAAGGAATGGGTCTGGGGTTTTACCCACCGCAGTACCTCACTTCGTTCAGCAAAGAGGTAGTCCCATTCAATCCAAGTTCTTGGGAACTCCATTCATCATGGTTGGGTTTATCCATTTACCTTACTTATTTCCGTAGGGCTTCAACCTCATTCCTTTAGTTGACTTCTCTACCAGGTCCCGCTTTAACCCTTTGGTTAGTGGATGCGCAATATTCTCATTGGACCTAACACAGTCAATACTTATGACTCCACTTGAGTGTAGCTGTCTAATGATATTATGTCTTTGATGAATATGTCTAGACTTACCATTATACATGACACTCTGTGCTCGTCCATTTATAGAATGATTATCATAGTGTATGCAAATTGTTGGCACCAGCTTTGTCCACTCTTGAATATCCTCCCCAAAATTTCTCTACCGCTCTGCTTCTTCACCACATTTATCTAATGCGACAAACTCAGCTTCCATAGTTGATTTTGTGATCACAGTTTGCTAAGAGGATTTCCAAGATATAGTAGCACCTGCTAAGATAAATACATAGGCACTCGTGGCTTTCGAATCCTCTACTAGAAATCCAGCTAGCATCACTGAAACCTTCAATGACTCCGAGATCTCGGGTATAGTGTACACTATAATCCCGAGTGAATTATAGATACTAGTACTCTCACATATGCTTCCCAGTAATATGATCATGGATTGTTTGTGTACCTTGCAAGTGTGCTATGGTATAATCAATGTCTGGTCTTGTATAATTCATTAAGTACATCAGGCTGCTTATCACCCTTGCATATTCCAACTGATTAACACTTTCTTTGCTATTCTAAGACAAGTGTTTTAAAATATCAATTGGAGTTTTAGACACTCTGGAACTATCATTTCCAAATTTATCTAGAATCTTATCAACATATTGCGATTGACTCAATCTGAGACCATCTGTTGTGTGTGTACTTTTGATTCCCAAAATCACGCCAGTCACTCTCAAATCTTTCATATCAAACTTAGAGTTTAATATTGATTTTGTTGATTTTATCATGCCCTCATTGCTACCCACAGTTAACATATCATCAACATACAAATAGAAAATTACATATCCATGATTAGTGTTCTTAATATAAACACATTTGTCACACTCGTTGATTTTGAATTCATTTGACAGCATCACACTATCAAATTTTTCATGTCACTATATTGGCACTTGTTTTAGACCATAAGAGATTTAACAAGTTTACAAAGTCTCCTTTCCTGTCTTGGGATGCACCATATAGATTTCTTCCTCCAATTCTCCATTGAGAAATGCAGTTTTCACATTCATCTGATGAATTTCCAAATTGCGCAATGCAGCAATTGCAATTATCATTCTGATGGAAGTGGATGCCCACCTAGAGCTAAGTGGTTTATTTCCATGAGGAAGGTCAACTAACTCCCATGTATAATTCAGCACAATGGAGTCAATTTCACATTTATGGCTTCTTTTCGAAAAGGAATCTCAACAAAGTTCACATCCTCCTGATATGTTCGAGGTTCTGCCTCCAGCATATATGTCAAAAAATCCGAAACAAAAGACTTTTCGAGTCTAGCTCGTTTACTACGTCTTAGGTCTCTGGAATCAGTCTCATTTTCAGGTTCATCTTCCTGAATTTGATATGGTTCTCTAATTTTTTCAGGAGATGATTCTTGATTAGGAGGATCTAGATTATTTGCCATACCTTTGTACGAAAATTCACGTTCAAAGAACCATACATTATTTGATTCCAAAATATCATTCTTATAAATATTTGGATTCCGTAATCTGTAAACTAGGAATCTATACACATTACTATTATGCGTATAGCCAATGAAAATACAATCAATGGTTTTTGGTCCTATTCTCATCTTCTTAGGACTTGATGGTAAGACCTTAGCTAAGCACCCCCACACTCGCAAATAAGAACGCTTTCTTCCTAAAAATATTTCATAGGGAGACTTATCCTTTCTTTTGTGAGGTATTCTATTTATGAGATAGTTGCTAATAAGATGGCTTCCCCCCAAATTGATTGGGGTAACCTTGAACTTAACAACATTGCATTCATCATCTCTTTTATTGTCATGTGCTTTCTTTCAGCGACACCATTAGGCTGAGATGAGTATGGTGGGGTTACTTCATGAATAATACCATGTTGTGCGCAGAACGCCCCAAATGGTTTTACATATTCACCACCCTAATCACTTCTCAATCTTTTAATTATCTTGTCAAGTTTGGTCTCAACCTCAAATTTAAAGGCAGTAAATTTTTCAACAACTTCATCTTTGCTCTTAAGCAAACAATGTAGCACTACTTTGTACTATCATCACTGAAAGTCACAAAATATACAATACCACCTCCACTTGGCAAGAATTTTAAATCACACAGAGCACAGTGAATCAATTCAAAGGACTTAATATCAAGATGTCCTTGTTAACTTAGCTTCAACATATGTTAGACGTTTGTGTTCGAAATTAATTTGACATTTGGGTATACATTCCAAATTCATTAATTTTCTCATGGACTCAATTATTTAAATGTCCAGTACGTTCATCCTATAAATTATAGAGGACTCAATCAAGTAAGCAGAAGAATCATTTTTATTCATAACTTTGGATTTGACATCAATTACATCAGATTTGATATCAATAGCACTAAGCTTCCACAAGCCTTGCTTTACATAGCTCCTACCAACATACATGTCATTCTTGACAAGTACAACCTTCTGAGACTGGAATGTCATCTTAAATCAAAGGCTATCTAGCACTGTCCTAGAAATCAAATTCTTCTTCACGTCTGACATTAACAGAACATTATTCAGCTGCAATTTCTTGCCTGTGGTGAACTTCAAGACCACCATCCCTTTCCCTTTCACCTCCGAAGTTGTTGAGTTGCCCGTATACACCTTGTCTCCTGTTCCAGTCTTGTCTAAAGGGGAGAATACACTTTTACTTGAGCAGATGTCTCATGTAGCTCCAATATCCAACCACCAGTCTGTCATCTGAGTCCACAGATTCAGCTTACGCCACTCATTTGCTTTGTGTCCAGTATGGCCAAAGTTAAAGCACTTCCATTAGAACTTGGGTTTTCCTTTCTTCTTGCAGGAACCACCCTTGGGAGTCAGCTTGTTCGAAGATTTCTTCTTTTTGGAGCTTGCATCATGCTCTACAACATTAGTCCTCTCAGGTCTCACCCTTCAGCTTCTTGTCAGAGCCTCGGTTCTCCTCCTCAATCCTAAGCTTCACATAGATCTCTTCTAGATTCATCTCATTAGCCTTCTGCTAGATGTAGTTCTTGAAGTCTCTCCAAGATGGAGGCAGATTCTCAATCACAGCAGCAACTTGGAATGACTCACTCATCGTCATCCCCTCATAAGCAATCTCATGGAATATGAGCTGCAGTTCTTACATCTGACTCAAAAACGTCCTAGAATCGGTCATACTGTACCCAAGGAACTTGCCTACGATGAACTACTTGGAGCCTGCATCCTCCTTTCTACATGTAATCCAAAGATTCCCACAACTCTTTAGTCGTCTTATCAAATGTGTACACATTGTCCAAACTATCAATCAACCCATTTAACCACGAATAATTAGGCAAGAAAATATGTTGGAAATCATCCTTATCTCTAAAAATCAGACTTGGGAATATCTTTATCTCCAAAATCCAAACTTAAAAATATTCTTTGCGCGTGATGACGTCATCGCTCCGGATTTGTCGCAGATTGCTGACTTCATCGTGTTGCTCTGCTCTGCGCGACTCATACTCGCGCTCTTCACTTCTCGCGCGCTCGTTGGTCTCTTGGCTCTTGTCAACTTTGTTGTCTTTTGTTCCGAGATTCAGCCTTCTTGTTGCACTTTTGTTCTAACTCTTCTGATAAACCTGAGATACAAAACTACACCAAAAGCGTAATCTTATACTAAATATGTTAGAATTCAAGCAGTGTAAAGGACCTAAAATAGCATACAAACGTGCTCTATCAGTCCGCGGATCCCTCCGGCCCAACCCAATTCAAAAAATTTAGCAGCATCATAAATAGGGTTTTAACCCTAATTGGAAAAGAGAGCCTACAGTTTGGAAAATTTAGTTGCAACGTTGTATGAGAATATTGAATAACATGTTTTAATTTAGTGAGTTATGTTCTTGTTATGTATTGCATGCTTTGTTATTTACTTGACCTAGCCTAGCGGTGAAATTAGGTTTATATCAATTGCATGATACTTAATTGAATTGTCATATTAGCAAAGCCTAGCGGTGGAACTATTGTGTTGATTTGATTAGGTAATTTTTACATCTTGTTGAGACTCTAGCCATTAATAGAAGTACAACTAGAATTAGGTAACAACGCTAGTGGGACTATCTAATTAGAACAATTATAATTGACTAGATTATGCATGTCTGGTCTATGATTACAAGTTGCAATGAGATTCCCTGAATTTGTGGTTTAACTCTTAAACTAGATTATTTTCTCATGGGTTCGACCCTACTTACTACTATACTTGTTTTAAGTAGAATTATAAATAAAGATTTACAGTGCACAACGACGCACTGTCAGCACAACAAATGGTCTCAAATTGAGTTAGTCGCACTACGTTGATAAGACTCTAGAATTTTTTTGAAAGGATACTTCTGGAGTGTCTAGAACTCCAACTGATATTTCAAAACACTTGTCCAAGAATAGAAAGGAAATGTTAAACAGTTAGAGTATGCAAGGGTGATAGGCAGTCTGATGTATTTAATGAACTGTACAAGATCGGACATTGCTTATACTATAAGCACACCTGCAAGGTATACATATAATTCTAGATTGGAACACTAAGAAGCAATCGTGAGAGTACAGAAGTATCAACGATTTATTTGGGATTATGGTTTACACTATACCCAAAAACCCAAAGTCATTGAAGGATTCAGTGATGCTAGCTGGATTTCTGATATAATGGATTTAAAAGCCAAGAGTGACTATGTGATCACAAGATCAATTGTATCTTGTGATCTTGGAAATTCTCTAAGCAAATTGTGATCACAAGATCAATTGCGGAAGCTGAATTTGTCGCATTAGATAAATGTAGTGAAGAAGCTGAGTGGTTGAGGAATTTTGTGGAGGTATTCCAGAGTGGAAAAAGCTTGTGCAAGCAATTTGCATACAATGTGATAATTGTAATACGTATTGACTATGTAAGGTCCAAGGATAATATTGCGGATCGGCTAACCAAAGGGTTAACTGAGACTTAGTAGAGAAGTCACCTAAAGGAATGTGCTTTAAGCTCTAAGGAAATAAGTCGAGGTACAAGGAAAACCTCAACCAAGTACTTTGTTTAATAGGAAAACCTCTTTGCTGCAACGAAGTGAAGTCACTGTGGCGGTAAACCCCAAACTCATTCCTTTTTATAATTAGTGATTCCCGTACGAGGCTAAGCTAGATGCGTTTAATGATTCTGTGGAGTAGGAATTACATATTCTAAAAGTGTAATGCGGGATTCATAAAACAAGAATCACCTATGAGAGAGAAGTGTGGCTGCTTCAGAGGAGAATTATGAGGACTTAATTCTTTAGCAACTCTCACGAACCAGACAGGGATTTCAGACCGTAATGAACACACACATGAGAAATAATTCTAGGACAACTCGTGTATTGAATAGTTAGTAAAGAATGCATATCTTTCAATGGAAGGTTCAAAGGTTTTGCCTTACCTATCCTATGCAGATATTGGCCGCAAAAACTATCACCACTAGTGTCGAATCTAGATTAATTTTTACTTTTTGATTTTCGTCATGTGGGGGGCTTGTTGGAAATTTTATAATTTCAAGTGTGTGAAGTGAGTTTGTCTTATTTTCGGGAGTCAATTTCTATGTCTTGTGTACATTGAATCGAATAGTTCAAGTTTTGATAAAATTCCTTACATGGTGTACAATAAGATTGAATATTCAAATGTCAAAATTGATCGAGTATCGAGTGAGATATCGATGTTCGAAGTTGCATACAAAATATGACAAGTTTGAGTACATGAGAAATGAATATCAAAGACTTTTATGTTTATAATTTGCATAATAGTAATTCACAGTTGGGAGAACATGCTTCCAAAGGGTCTGAATTGTTATAAGATCCAAAAGGGTAGGGATAAAGGAGTAGTAAAATGAAGATTATTGAATGCTTTTTGTATTAAAACTAAGTGGAAAAAGTTTCTTTTGTAAAAGAAATGTTATTTAACAAGTTGATGATCAAATGAAGATCTTATAATTTAATATGATTCAGCAGATATGTTTTACTAGGACCAATTACATATTAAAGTGCTTGCAACAAGTAGATGTCGATATGTTTGACTGTTCAACTATTTCATAATGTCAGAGTCAAAGATGATTTGAATATTGGTGAGAAGATTTTAGACGCATATTGCAGTGGAATACCCATCAATAGGTCGCCTCATTTCTAGTTGACTCCACTTGTTTGTTATTCTTCATTAGTCCATCCATAAACAGATTAGATCAGGCAAACGCAAGGCGTGACACACCACCACGAGTTTATTAATCGTCTGATATGATTTTATTTGAATCAACAAGAAAAACAACTAATTTTTCATTTTGGTTGTGATTGTATTCTTCAAGGCTTTTCTTGTCTGCTTTCTCCCTCGGACGTTTGTTCCAGTAATTATGATTTGAATTGATTATATGAACAGAGAAATGTGTCGTGTGCTTTAAATAGATATATACTTTTTTTTTTGATAGCTAAATAGATATATACTTGTTGATGAGAATTGGGTGAAGGCGACAGCTGTAACCAGAATTTCAGTTGAATATAATAGATGATTCGTATATATGAGTTATGTGTATCTGTAAAAAAACAATCAATACGATTTTGTCGTTGTCAACAAAACATTTTTCGTTCGACAATGTGTACTAATAGTTGCTATCCGAACGATACTGATTAAATACATTTTGTTTTCAGATTCGAGCTGACTTACCTATGCAAATTAGCTTCAAGGTTCAATTCTATCAAGCAAGAGAAAACAATTTGGCTTTTGACACCATTATTGCCAAGTTTATCAATTTATGAAATTATTTCTGAATATATCTAAATCTAAAAAAACTACATTGAAAACTTACGATTGATAATTAGACCGCTACTTCTTCTTGTACAGTTTTATAGGTTCACCACGTTATCCATGCATATTAAGAAGATTAGTATATGTACAATAATTGTTCAGTCAACTAACAAAATGTGAAGAAAAATATTGATTAAAAATGAGATGGATTGAGACTAGCAACAACACCAGTTAATACCCAAATTTTCTATCTATTCTACCGAAACTAGGTTTGAAATATCTGTTACAGCCAAGCATTGTTTATCTGTTATAGTTTGCTTATAAAATCCGATCCAACATTTTCATTTTCCTCCACAAAACATCTCTTTCAAAACATGGCTGCTTCTGATGGCTCTCTTTCTGAGGTTACTACCGAAAAGTACAGATCATTTCTGTACGAAGATGCAGAGAGTAACACCTTATGGAGGCATGGTGCACCTCCCACTTATGAAGCTGTCAACCAACTCTTCGAGCAGGGACGAACAAAGGTCACTTATCCATCCATCCATCCATATTCACCTGTGTTTGCTTGCATATGATCAAACTCTGTCTTAACTTTCATAAATCATGCAGGAGTGGCCAAAGGGTTCTCTGGAAGAAATAGTCCAGAACGCCGTCAAGTCTTGGGAGATGGAACTTTCTCACAAGACGCGCTTACACGACTTTAAGACCATAAACCCGGAAAAGTTTACACTCTCTGTCAACGGTGAGCTATTAAACCACTTAGGGTATGTACAGTTTTCAGTTGTAACGGTAAGTAGTAAATTTGCTTCCATTGTTGCAGGAAGAGAAGGGCTGTCAGGTGAGGAAGTACTCAAGATTGGTAGCTACAATACTCTGTTGAAGAATTCCCTACCAGACAAGTTTAAGTACTACAAAGCTGAGGAAGAAACTTTTGAGTCATCTCATGATGCTTTTCGATCTGCTTTTCCCCGGGGATTTGCGTGGGAAGTAATCAGTGTTCACTCTGGGCCGCCATTGATAAGCTATAAATTCAGACACTGGGGTATATTTGAAGGACCTTTCAAAGGACATGCACCTACAGGGGAAACCGTCGAGTTCTACGGGATGGGAACCCTTAAGGTGATATCAATTGACAATATAAATTCTTCTCCTTTTTTGCATATAAATTGTGCTAATAAAATAAATGGCTTACAGGTTGATGAATCACTAAAGGTGGAAAGTGTTGAAGTATATTATGACCCAGGAGAGCTATTTGGAGGGCTTCTAAAATGGCCAACTCAAGAATCAGTAGATGATCTTGAGAAGGCTGTAGAAAAAAGTTCCATAACTCCACTCTGTCCATTCTCAAAATAAATATGAACATTTGATTGATGTTAGCTGGATGAACTGCTATTGTATGCTGCCAAAATAATGTGTGTTGCAGTTTAAAGTTGTTATGAAATACTCCCTCTGTCCCGCTAAGTTTGTCCACTTTCCTTTTTTAGCGTCCCCTAATGTTTGTCCACTTTCCTTTATTCTCCACCACACATTCTACTTTTTCACTCATTTACTTATTATTCATTTATTCTCAATCACACATTTTATACCTTCTTTCTATCTTAATTTGCGTGCAAATGGTGCTTTTGGACAAACTCACCGGGATAGAGGGAGTATATGATAAGAAAAATAATAAAGATCCCTTAAATTCAACAACAAAAGCTAGTTTACAGTTAAGTAGAACTTTATTAAAGCTCAATATTTCATTTGCGCCAACACCCAACTTCAAATTTTGTATATTTTGTAATTTAATTTACTGTAAGATACAGATACAACTAAGAGATAAATAACTAATTTCTAAATCCAAATTGGATATTGAACAACATGAATACAGGACTAAATTAAGCACTATCCTTGCACAAGTAAATTACAATGGAACATGTAATTAGTTCCTTTGCATTTCAGTTCTTGAATCAGTGGCAGTGTCACGACATTCATCAATAAGAGCTTGAGTTAACATTTCTGTGCAGAATTGATCATGAGGTTTCAACCACAACGCCTGATACACGTTTATACAAAGTTCAGCAAAAGAAATTTCAAAAGGAGAGATAATGATTGATGATCGGAAATCTGTACCTTATGGTAATATGTAATTGCTGTAGCGAAGTTATCCTGCAGTGTAGTTTTGATAAACAAAAGATCAGACAGAAAGATATCCAATGAAAGAAAATAAGGATAGGTAGATATAAGACACCCTTGCAAATCAATGCTGTTGACATACATGGTGGTACATGCATATTCAATGAACACAAATCACAGTTCAGATGTTTATGCAAAAAGGAACTAATAACTAATTAAAAATTTTAATATCTAATACAGCTAATATTTGCATTCACAATAATCAAACATTCTGCAACAAACGAATAGGTTGGCTGATCTCATATTTTACAAATTCGAAAAATGGAGCAAATTACAAAACACTACACAACACGTTGCTTGCATCAGCCTGTTTTACTGTTTGCCTTGTTACATAAAAATATCTAGCTGTCAGTAAATTTGTTACCATTCTGTTTTCCATAAATTAATTAAATATAACATGCATTACCTGCAAATGATATGTATAAGCAAGCCCGGCGTAAGTGCTCACACTTTTGGTTGACAATGCAAGTGCTTTTTCATACATTTGGATAGCCTTGTTATACATTCTGCAATATACAAATTTAAATAGTAAATATGCAGCTTTTTCCTATTTCTTGTATGATATAATTTCACTCAAATGTAAATGGACTACGAATATCCACTCTGAACAAAAATTGCAATAGCAAATATTGAAAATTTCAAATGAGGATTTATAGGTTTGCAGTGAGGTTCAAGAAACATACACACTGGATCATACAATACTGTTCGACCGTATCATGTTAGGGTATCTCAACCTTAAGAGGCAGGCAGCCATGATTTTCCTTATAACTCATTATTCAAAAGAAGATAAATAAAAGAATGCAAGAAGCAAAACTTCCTATAAATAACTTGTTTTTAGAGTCTGATTAACTTACTTCAGCTTCCTGTACGCATGAGCAAGATTAACTACTGTTGGCTCCCACATTTCAGTAACAGAAGACGATATACTTGACAGTGTTGACTCGAACCATGAAACTGCTTTCTGGTACCTATAAAGTTTTTCCAAACACAAATAAATAAGTGCTATAAAGAAGCTTCAAATGGATCCACATTCACATTTAAGGACAACAAGTAAGGCCAAACTAAGTATAAATTATTAAGGCATCCCACTTCTATTGATGTTGGATTTTAGCATTACCCCACCCCCTCACTTGCTTACAATTTTTGGTTGTTGCATTTGGAGGATCAATAAGTTTTAATATCATGTGAGAATACTTGTACACTCAATTTAGTACTCTTTTATCCAAATCAGCTACAACTATTAAACTCTCACAAACTGAGTTGTAACCAAGTCACGGACAATAAAATTGCATATAGCATCATAGACAATGTGCAACAATGCTTACTCTTTCATATGATATGCCACAACTCCAAGCTCATTGTACACAAGTGGATCTGAAGGACATATCGTTTTGGCCTGAACAAAAAACTGAATCCACACAATTGCTCAGCGCATGTCATGCAGATGCAAAGGTTTCAGGTTACATATGTAAATGAAATTGCAAGCCATTCATCTTGTCAGCTATCTCAAAATCCAGATGCAAAAACAATCAACAACTGGATGAGATGAGAGTCCTGAAAGATGTAATGGTCTCACAGAATATTGTAACACGAAATGGTCGCATGTGAAAGATTTTTGTTTTAGAACAAAATCCATTTGAAAACAAATGTGAATCTAATACTAATCAATTCAACAGAGTTATAAGTTAAAAGTGCTGGAAGCTATAGGTCAACATATGAATTCAACTTTGCTACATATGAATATTCTTAGGGTTAAGTTGAGCTTAGGTATCATCATTTAACCCTAAGGTCAAAAAACCCTAAGGGCGGCCCTGACCCTACCCGGCTCTGAGTCCTACCCGACCCTAAAGTCGACCCGGTTCCGGCCCTGCCCTTAAGCCCTAGGGCAGGGTAAGGGTCGAGATAAAAAAGCCCCGACCCTGCCCTTTAACCCACTCTGACCCTGCCCTGACCCGGCCCTGACTTACCCTTAAGACTATTACTAAATTTAATTCTAATAATATTTTTGATATAGAAAATGTTCAAAATTCAACGAATTTAATAAATTTTATGTAATACAAGCTACAATTTTATTAATATATTAAATTAATTAATTTTTTTTTGAATTATAGACCTAATGTGAAGGGTCGGCCCTAGGGTCAGCCCTGTCCGGCCCGATCGGCTCTTTCTTTACCCTGCCCTAGGGCGGTCCTAAGGATCATCAAAAAGTTGACGGCCCGACCCTGCCCTGCCCTAAGGCTTCCATCGGGCGTGGTAAAACTCCTTAAGCCCACCTGTCCTGCCCTTATTAGGGCCGGGCCGACCCGACCCTGCCCATTGCCGACCCCTAGTTGAGCTAGTGAAATTCTTAAATACACAGCTTACAGATGTCACATCGTCTCTTAGAACACTTGAACCAATCAAATATATAGATTAATATGCAATATAATATTAGAATAATAATACAGCAATAAACAAATAAGCTCTACCAATAATCAATAGTGAAGTAGTTTTTACAAAAGAACAGAAGGCGATGGGATCTTTTTCAGCATTTGAGTTTTATCTACGTGTTTGATATTATTTAATAATAATGTCTCTGCAACAAGTATCATATATGCACAGGCTAAAATAATGACGCCTTACATTAGACTATATCCCAAAGAAAGCACTGGAATTAACTGATGGAAAAGAAAATTTAGAATTATATCTTTTAAGTTTTAAAAAACTATATAAAAATAAGGTAATGTGAATAGATCTCAAAAATTCATGAGATTACCTGTTCAGAAAGCTTGAAGCTATGTGTTCGCATGTATTCCATACCGATATACAGTGTTGGCAGGTGGCACCTACAAAGACCAATATAAGTTCAACTAGCAGAAGTAGCGCAGATAAAATACTCCAAAAAATGGTCAGCTTCAACATCCAACTCCGAAAAAATTCTATCTAAATTCTAAACACTAACTTCATCAGTTGAGACATCAGAAGTAGCAGAGATAAAATAAACAATGAAATACCCAGGAAACAATCGAGCAGCAGTGCGGTATGACGACATTGCTTGATCACCCTCATCTTGAGCTGCATATGCATTTCCATGACCAATCCAAACCGGAAGAAATGTTCCGTCCAAGGATGTGGCTTTGCTACAGTTGGTACGAGTAATTTTATTGTTAAGTAAAGAGAAACCTCCAAAACTAACCACAATGCACATACAAAAAGTAAAACAAAGACCAAAAAAACAATCAGTATGGCTTGGAAGTTAAACGAGATTCAGCATGTTGAACATTTTTGGATATTCCTAATATATTTCATAAAGCAAGGGAAATCAAATATATGCACCCAGATGAGTCTTCAGGGCCTGAAGTTGGACAGAAACTGTTGAACTGATGCATACAGCTGTAATTGAAGCCATCCGCACCTTGAATAATTAAACTGGTGCACCATTGGGGATGAAGTGCAACATTTTACAGCCTCATGGACATAATACGACAGCTATCTCAACAAACAACAAACAACAAACAGTGGCGGATCCAGAAATAAATCTGTCCGGGGGTGATTTCGGTATAGTTTTTTTTGGAAAAACTGGGGGCATAAAAACAAAATCAGTGGGGGCGAATCACTCTATATTTGAATTGTTTTAATGATTTTACTCTAAATTTATTCAAATTTTTGAAAAATTAACCTTAATGCATCTGCCACTGACAACAAACAAAACAAAGATAGGTCTTGAAGCCAACCCCTAAATTTGCAAAGGCAAATGATATGAAACAATACCACGATATAAAAGGTTTGTCCGGCACTTTATCCCAATGATTGGGTGATATGAAGTTCATTTACTAAGTTTAGCACTATTCACCCTTCAATGCCAAATGTAAAGAATATAAGTTGCCATGTTTGCCTATTGTGTAAATGTCAACCGTTCAAAACATACGACCAATGTCTGAAACCTAAAACTTTGATCTCTGAAGACTGTTTATTAAAAAAGGGGGAACTCGGATCAAAAGGTTCTCACCTAAAGTAACGGCGTGATTGATCATACTTCTGAATACAATAGTAATAGCAGCCAACAGCGAACCATGACAATGCCCTATAAATGATACACAGCGGGAAAAGGTTAAACAAGCAGCATTAGAGTTATGAGAAGATAAGTGTACCATATATTTTCATATGACCAGTTTGTTTTCAGAATCCTTACAAATTCTGCTTAATAAAGAAATTCGTGTATAATTTAAAGTCATACACTCCATCTCTCAGTGAGAAACTACACCTTACCTCATGCCATAATCATGAATGCCTCAAACAAACCAAATGACAACTTCACATGAGCTCAAGGATTGCCACCATAACTCTACTTACAGATTTATTATTTTTTCCGGTAACAGAACTGTGGAATGTAAGCTTAAACTGGATGCACACAGTTTTATGTAATTAAATAAAAAAGCCTAAATAAAGACATTGCGGGCAGTTGTTGTGCCGGCGCAGGCTTTTATTACTTGTCACTGGCCTGTTTTTTGAAGTGTTTATATAAAACAACAGTACCCTAGACAACACGACTAACAACATCCTGCAAAGTTAGATGCCAGATTAAATGACCATTCTTTACAGTATGCACTTCTTAGATTCATAAAAAATTCTAACAAAGAGGGAAAGACTATAATTCGGAAGTATGTTAAAATTTTGAAAATAATCTACAAAGTGCCACCTAAATTATCCCTTCCTGGGGCAATAAGATAATCACATTACTAGATAAAGCTGACCAATTCAAACAGGATATGATCGATTAAACATCTGTCTAAGGATCACAATTCACAAACATTTGAGAATTGCAATCAAAAGTTCTTCTTACTTTTGAGGGTAATCCTTCACTAAATTGCATGACATGTTATAGAGCTCATTTGAATGTCCAAGCTCCATAGCAGCTGCCAAATGTACCAATGTAGATTTCAGATGGAATGGATCTTTCTCAAGTGATCTGTAAAATTTAGCATGAACGCATAATGTAATGTCACTGAATGCATAGGTAGCCAACTGTCCTTCAAAATTTTAGAAAAATGTGAACTACTTAAGTCTTAGACACATTTTATCTCAAAATGAATCAAAACGCTTCACTTACGTTGAAGTTATCTCAAAACATTTTTGATAATCACCACACTGGTGATAATACTCTGCTTTGCAAGCCATCAAATCAGTGTTGTTCTTAAGTGTGCAGATGACATGCCTATCTGGAGAGCTAGTTCTGCACACTAGAGCTTCCAGTTCATTGAATTTTGTTTCTACAGCATCTTCTTTGTCGTGCTAAGGATGCAGGAAGAATTGTAATCAATAAAAATAACTAAGTGAACCTAATTAAACATAATAAACAGTTAGTTACCTTCTTTATCATGCATGAATAAATTGTTGAAATCCATTCATCTTCAGAAGAAAAATGCAGAGAAGCTAGCAAATCCTTTTCTGTAATTTGTAGAATTGATCTATTAAATCCCAACACAAAGTCGACTAAGAATAGTGTCAATCGATAGAAAGCAGTTATTAACTTATACTGGACAGGACAAAGAATAGAAATATGTGCATTAGATCATTGTCAATTCCTAAGTCTTTTAAAGTTGAAGAACTTTCTTCATTGATCTAGAGTTTAGACAATGAATTTGAAAAACTAAAAATAGATAATTCATACATCTTACCTTCTTCACAAGTGAGCATGTGGTTTTCAATTAGACGCTCAAATGCCTGAAACCATGGTTCGTCACATGGAAGTTAGATGATAAGCCACAACAATTGTCATAATCTTACATACATATACAAGCGGACAATAAACGGGCAGCAAGCCCAAAGGCTGACAGGCTAAAACACAAGTCTTGGATACTAAAAGGATATCACAAAGTCAGCCATTACTAGATCGCATAACTTGTCTGAAACCTAGGTAGCAACTGTACTATAAGATATCGAATTCCTTACAGATATATGCAATAAACTATATACCTCATAGCACAGAGGGTCGGCTTTAATAGCAGCTTTGTACCTTGAAATCCAACAACAAATTCAGTATTTTTAGTAAGTTGAATGGATTGGTTAAAATGTATCTGATGCAGATCAGAAGGACAAAAGAAAGGCAAACCATAGTCTCGCCTGAGAACGATTTTCCAAAGCTTCGTATGCTTTGCCTCTCAAGAAAAATATAGCTGAAGATATCTGAAATGAAAAAATGGTATGGGATTCCATGGTAAACTTACGAATTATGAGGCATTGTTATGTTGCTATTTTGAGTGTAAGAAAATACTGTACATCAAACTTAGATATTCATACATTGATTTCCCTGTCCTCGCCAGCTTTATAAGTATGCATGGAATCGGAATCAACATTTCCAAATTCCTCCAACTTATCATCTCCCATCATGGAGAGGCACTGATCCCACTCCTTCAGTTCCCCCTGCATTTGTGATGAAGAGCAAGATAAGGAAGTTAGTTATCTTACGATGGCCGCTAAAAGGTGCAGATAAGCCAAAAGTCATCAGCACATAAGCATACACTAAGTTACAAAGAGTCAGTTCTAACTTCTAAGTAGCACAAAAAAAGAAGCAAGACATACAAGGCATTGTGCAGCGAGGTATCTAAATCGAAGGTCACGGAGGACAATTTTGGAGGCATTGAGCAGATGAAAAGCACGACGAAACTGGTGGTCAAGGAAAAGAGCCTGAGCTTGCATATAGATATCAGCAGGGTCGGAAGTAAAGGCAGCAACTTTATCAGCAAAGAAGATGGCGGTAGTGTAGAGATGCTTGCTGATGCAGTCCCTGATAACTCCTCTCATCTTCTCAATTTCGAAATCGCCAATCATATTCGGAAACCCTAATTCTTGATTTAGGACTTTGAAATTTGAAGTGGAGGGAAGATTAGATGAGACTTGAGAAGAGGGAGTGCGCAATCGACCGAATCTGGCCGGAGATCCGACCCGAGTGATAAACCCTAGTTGGAGTGGAGAGGAGGGAATTGCGAGATTGAATTCACAGATTTGTTGGCGTCAATTGAAAATGAATTTGAATGTAGCGGATGTTCAAACTTGGCTTCCATTAGATTTGCCGTTTTGAGTCGAGAAAAGGTTTATCGAATTTTTTATAAATAAATTAAAACTTAAAATGTATAGGTTTCAACATCGATAAAATAGTATCTCATCTTGCAAATAAACTGTAAAATTGCAAATATGCATAAAATACCACTCGAGTTATACACGAATAAGCTTTTAAACATAGAGTACGATCTCATCTGTTGATTCTTATCAATTCAATAATTGATATTCAACCTCCAAATTAATTAAACTTATTTTACTATCAATCAAATTAATCGAATCAACGACTGAGATTACATCTCTCTGCCTCACAAAATATTAATGTTTTCTTAGAACCTAACTCTAAAAAGAGATTAGGTGAAAAGAGATTTAAGTTAGCTAAATTACAAAAACTACCACTTTATACTAGATTCATTACCTCAGTTACAATGAAATAACTATGACTATTGGAATGCCTTGATGAGAACGCATATTAAGTTTATAGATGAGACCGTCAAAAGTGTCTTTTCAAAAAATGGATTCATCATGACACATTTTAGTGACACCATATGAAAACCAAGGTAAAAGAGGTTTATTTTATTAATGTTGTTGGATTTTATTTCACCGGCTAAAGAAATAATTTAAGACATATGTTCAGTTCGGATGAATGGACAAAGATAAAGTGAGGGAAGTCGCGGGTTAAGATTGTTTTTATAGGATTTTTTTTGTAAAAATATTGCATTTGCACTAAAGTATTTGGTCCTCTTGTGGAAGTTCTCGAAAGGTAGATAGTGACAAGCCTTTCATGGGATATATTATGGTGCTATTTGACGCGATATAGAAAAATATATTGGAATGTTTTAGAAGTGAGGAAAGAAAATGTCAAAAGGTTCTTGATATCATTAACAAAAGATGAGAATGTTAACTTCACCACCCTTTACATTTAATTGGTTATTTTCTCGATCCATAAGTGTTTTATGTCAATCCAGGGAAAGTTTATGGAAATGAAACCATCATGATTGGACTTCATGATTGTTTAGAAAAATCAGTACGGTCTCAAAATGAGCAAGATCAAGTGCAAACGAGTTGCCGAAGTACATAAACGGTAAATGTCGCTTTGGTAGACCAGTAGGTGTTAGGGAAACAAAAACAAAATCTCCAGTTACAAACATTGCTGAATTTTATATATTATAGTGTAAAATTGATGAATTTTGTATATTCATTGTTTTTTACTGATAGTTGAATGGTGGAAGGCTTATGGTTCAAAGCTCAAATGTTACAAAAAATTGAAATTTTATTTGAAGTCTTACTGGCACATCTACATGATGTGAAAGAAATTGAAGTGTATTTTAATAGGTAAATAAATTACATGATTGTTTGTTGGTTTTGCCGTTATTATTGGATTGCTTTTTTATTTTATGTTATTTAGTTTCATTTCAGCTACATACAAAGAGAAAAAATCGATTATCACAATCAAGTCAAATATGTTAATATTGATCCTATAAGGTTGAGTGATATTGATGATTCCAATGAATGGTTGATCAGATTAATGAAAGAGGGCAAATGAAGACTTTGTATTTGAGAGTGATATTTTAATATAGGAAATGGTGGATCAAGCAATTGAAACTAGTGAGTCATATTACTATAGTAGATCAAGAACTAAGCAAGCGAAAGATCAAGGGAAAGCAATTATGGTTGACGTTGAAGAAGAAGAAGAATATAATTTTGATGAAGATGCAGTTGAAGAAGAAGAAGAAACTACAACAACATTACATGAAGGATTAAGAGATGAAGATGATAATATCGAAGTTGATTCAGATGATGATTATTAGAATATTTTGAATATTTGCTATTGCTGGAATTTTTAGTATGCAATTGAATTTGTTTAAGTTTGTGACCATGTTATTACAAACATGTTCTCTTTATTATTGTTCATAATTGTATTTAGTTTAGACTTAACATACATCGACATAATAGTTTTAAAATAATTCTACTGTCACATATAATGCTTTGGTTCAAAAAGCGTTTGCCTTTTGCTCCTTGCCTCTCGCCTTTTGCCTAGGACCCTTTTTGCCTTTGGTCGTCTTTTAGTTTTTTTTCACTAGATGAAAGAGAATATTTCAGTCTCAAAGCCTCACACACAACTGTTGGGTATCGCCAATAAAGTTGTATCTACAAAACAGATTATTCGAGAGATTAATCTTGTCAAAAAGTTGTAAGAGCTCTACCCAAAAACTATCACGTGAAAGACATGATGTGTCAACCATGATTCAAATGAAACTTTAGTCTCATATTTGAAGTTACCAATGAAGATGATTCTAATGAAGAACTACGTGAATCTGATGAGAAAATAATTAAAGATGAAAAATGTGTTAGTTGTTTAAAGTTTTTTTTTTGCAAAAGGACGATTTTATTGCAAAAAGAAGGAGCAAAAAGACACAGACACAACTAGCGCATCCAGCAAGAATACAACACTAGTCATCCAAGACAGACTGACGTACTCTCAGACATAAGAGACACTACCGGCAGCCTACAGCGACACCACCTAGCTACATCACTTCAAATTAACTTTAATCTGCCACATTCGCAGAACCTTGAACACAATTGCAACATAGCTATCAGATTTACTAGTAATCAACTTTTTGTTCATGTTTTGCCAAGTTTCATAGACAATGACACAAGCCACAAATGATAAAATATGTTTTCTCCTTTTCTTCGTTTGATTGCCACCTTTGCCTACTAGTCCAACCAAGCTTCTCCTCCCAATTTTTCCATTGCACTTGATAACCCAAATCTCTCATGCCCATCTCCATTGTTGGCATTTCTCTACAGCCAAAAAAGATATGATCATTAGTCTCAATCTCAGGCTTACACCAAAGGCAAATTCTAAATTTGTTAGAAGACCTCAGTCTGTCAACTGTGTGGAGCCTTTTATTCGCCACTAACTAGCAGCAAAAGTTGTGCTTTGGAGGCGATAGAGAGTTCCAAACTAACTTTTGTCAAACAACCTCAAGCGTTTGCCTTTCCAACTCATTTGACCATTCTGAGCGACCTCGGCACACTCTAAAGCGTCATTCCTCTACTTCAGAATGTTGCAAAGAGGCCAAGATA
Organism: Sedum album; assembly: GCA_006409495.1. Classification (NCBI taxonomy): domain Eukaryota; kingdom Viridiplantae; phylum Streptophyta; class Magnoliopsida; order Saxifragales; family Crassulaceae; genus Sedum; species Sedum album. Next base: position 6,796 of record QZGG01000302.1, on the reverse strand, counting down.
GATGTTGCTTCGGCTCAATGCTCCACAAGCTTCTTCTGGCAAAGTGATATTTCCAAACTCACATGGTCCTTAGACAGTCAGGCTTGTTAAAGATGCAACAAAGTTGGATAACATCAATGATCTATTAAACTTGTCAAGGTCTTTGATTTCGGCCCTCCTTGCATCTTGTTAGCACAAACCAAATTCCATCTAATTAGAGCCCTCATGCTATTACACGCCCCAGATCACAAATAACTTTGATAAATCCCAATACACACTCTTGGTAAACAGGATGCAGCACATCCAATAAGATGCCATACAAGTCAAGACATGTCTGACAAGAACGAGTCTGCCTGCATAACACAAATGTCTCACCGTCCAAGATTTGATCTTTGGCCATATTGAGAAGGCATCCAAAGCATCTTTAATGACACTCAGCGAGCTGTTTTCAGGCCTAGAGAACACAAGCAAGTCATCTGCAAATATTAAGTGAGCTAGATTTACCCTTTTGCACTTCGGATGGAATTTGAAGTCTCGGTTGTCTTTAAGTGAGCTGTTTGACAATGAGAATCGTCTTTCAATTATAGACATCGACAGCGATCTGACTGATACAGTTTGTTAAGTATGCATATATTGTAAGGTTAAAAAAAAATATAAACATGGTTCATGAACCATGATTAACAATCTGTTGAACCATACTCGATTAGTATGGTACTAAATATTGTGAATTATGGTTCGTGAACCATGTTTAACAATTTATTGAACCGTACTCGCTGACTATTTTGTATTTGGTTGGAACATATAATCTCATGTTAAATACTTTTTTGCAGGTTAAGAAAATAGTGTTAGATAAGCTAAGGAACTTCCACATTGTGTGAATACTGTCTTGGAGTCACAATGAATTGAAAGTCGATTTGGAATAGATGACTGACATTGATGTCGTACGCTGCATACGGAAAAAACTTGTGTTTTTTGGGATCATTTGATAACTATTACTCTTAATTTTGTTTTGTTGAACAACCAATGCAAAAAAATACTGAGTTTCTGATACATAATCCAATAATACTAGTAGACATTCATTGAATGATTTGATATAATATGCAAAATGCTTGTATGGTTAATAAATTATTACTAGGTGGTTCATGAACCATGTTACAAAAACCCTATTTATCATTGGTCGATACATGAACCATATGCTGGTAAATTGTCAATATCTGTATGGTTCATTAATTTGCCGACGATGGTTCTCGAACCATACAATACTTGAACCATATCGACGAAAAGATTCAAAATAGGATCGAATCGTGTTTTTGGATGCAAGTTATTGTTGTAATTAGTTGGCGGATTTTAAGGAGATATTATGGTAATTAGATTTTCAATATAATCATTTAGCGTCACTTAACAAATTTGCCCTTTTGTTTTATTTTGGTAACAATTTGAATGAATATTTTAAACCGTTCGATTGAAATCAACTAAAGATTATGATGATTTTATATTTTTTATGAAAACTGTCACTTTATATCTGATCCCTTCCCTTATGTATAACTAGCATTTTGATGCACATATATGTGCATGTATATTTTTTATAACATATTTTGCATAGGATAAATTTAAATAATCAATCATAACCAAATAAAATATTGTTGGAGTAATAATTGAAAAAATAAGGGTAATTTTGGAATGTGAAATTTGTCTTCACATGATAACTGCTAATACCACCCCTTGCGTTTTAAATATAGAATAGATATACACTTTTCACCTGATATTTATTCACAAAAATATATTGTTTTATATAACCACAAAATTGGCAAAAGGTTCTTTCAGCTCCAAGAATGAGATAAGGTGCAGATAGTTGTAAAACTATAATTAGAATGCGAAAGGATTCAGTAATCCATCTTGCAGTACATAAGAGAAGACATAACTTGAGGCTTGTAAATACAGCGACCTTCAAAATGTTAATGTTCTGATATTTTTATATTGGCATGGTTATTGACGAATTCAACAAAGCTACATGGGATTTTAGGTAAATATTAAACTATTTAATTGCCAGCGAATTGCTGCGAGAAGCCAAGCAAGCTAGTTGTCCAAAACACTGTCAGAAACATCTAAACAGAAATGCCTCGACTCCTGGTTGAAAAAACATAATTAAAAACATCAAAGATCAAACACCCATTTATCATTAACACCATCAACTAGGTAATTTGAGATCAACCAATGCATATTCTGTTTATGGAGAAATTAAGGAGTACTGACAACTACTCCTTATATTTTACATTTAATAACATATTTTTCCTGTTAAGCACCGTGTGAGAGTACACCTCAGTGTTTGAATTTTGTTAGCAACTTTGATGAGATGCAATGCAGTTGGTGCCTGATACAATGTCACAACTCACAGCCTTCTGCGAAACTTTGACCTATACCCACTTAGATCACACCCTATATCAGGCACAAAGGCAGCAGAGTCAACAGGAGTCCATTGTAGTCCTGAGACCCTTGTCGGGGATGAGTGTTCTGGTACCATCCATGAAGTCTCTGGTAAACGACTCAACCTCTGATCAGCTTCAAGTTCTTTCTCTGAGTCCCCTAATGACCCACTGTCAGCCTCAAAGAACAAATAAACAACAGCAGAATATAGTCAAGAAGGATAAAATGAAACAAAATCACTATTCAAGCAAATCGACATACTGCAGAAGCAGCCAACAAGTTTGAATTACTCTTAAGGAGCCGCACAAAAGGGGGATAACTTGCTAATTTATTGGGTCCTTTTCCTTTCCCTTATAAAACTTATGACAGCCCAAAGGGGGTACACAAACGTCTCTAACACTTTATGAATGTCAACTTCGCACTGAAGGTGATTGGATGATATCTACACAAAGATTTCATAACTGCGTGTAATTACGTATTAGCTCACGAATTTGAATACTTCCAACCCTAATTCGATAGTAAAGACAACACTAAATCCTCCACTGGAGGGACACATGCAATAGCCAATAGGTACACTAACTTTTTCTTTTGGCATTTCAAACCCAATGATCACCTATTCTGCATTTGTAGTCTAAAATATTACCGTCACAGGTCCTGAATGGGCTATGAAACTCGAAGGTAATATAAGTGTCAACATAACGACAAAAAGGGTAATACAATTTCCTGGACAAAGTTAAGATTCGCCATCATACCTTAGGAGATGCATCATTAATGTAGGCATTATTTCCACCTATATCATCAAAGCCAAAGAAATCATCTATCCAATTTGACATGCCACCACCAGATGAACCCCCAGAAAATTGCCGATCAGCAGGATAACTTTCCGGATTTTCACCAACTTTGGGACCTGGTACTTTGTTGCAATTATGAGCCTCTGACATCGGTGACTTCCTCTTGCATCCTTCGCTTGCTTCACTTCCAAGGCTTTTCCCTCCAGGCCATGATTTTGCATTAGGTGATGACCGACCAACTCCTGCTGACTCAAGTCCTACTTTAACTCCTGTAAGAAGAAACCTCTGGTGAACGGTCACCATGTTGTTAACGGTATGTATCGAAACATCACAATTTCTACAGAGCAAGGCTCTGTCCTCCAGACAGAAGAAGTACCCAACTGAATCCTGCGAAGAGCCAACTCAAAAACATAAAATGAATACGTGGCACCTAAAGGATGAACTAAATTCAGTTGAAAGCAAACTTAAGATAAATGCACCAACACTGACAACAAAGAGCCTTTTGGACTGCACATGCTTGATGTTAGTTACTTCTTAGTTAATTAAAAACATGCTAGTTGCTCTAGAGTTAGGCGATCAACACAACCTGTTTGTACCATTCAATTATTAAGGTGAACCCGAGTTGCCTAAAATTAATTAAGACACTGAAAATGCTAAAAATGTGGCAACAATCTATCACATGTGAATCAGCTGAGTTGAAGACGAAAGAGGAAAAACTTAAGCATGTGAAAAATATATAGATTAAGAAGAGTGGGGACATGAGCCACATAGCAGGCAGGAGATATAAGTAGTAAATATATATCGTGTTATGCCGGAGTAAACAGCTAATGAAAACGTGCACATTACTTGTACCTAATCTAAAATCATCATCCATGTTAGTATCACTCTTCGTTCACCACACACTGCTGAAGCTGATTCAGATATCAACCGAATCATTAATTAATCAAATCAATTTCAATCGTGCGAATTGCGATACACAGTTTGTGTAAGTAAGCAATTAAGCATATCAACACAACACAATCAAATGAATGAAATGGAATTTTGATACCAATTGAAAAAACACACAGAGCAGCGCATCAAATCAATTCAATCTTATAATGAGTAAAATTGAGAATTGAATGAAGAAATGGAGAGAGTACCTGACAGATGTCGCATTTGGGCATCTGAGTGGAGGCGGTGGAAAGGGGAACTCGCTGGTGTTTGCTAGCGAGTTTGTTGGCGGCATGGACCTTGTTGTCGCAGGACCAGCAGAGGGCGGCTTCATCGGCGCAGCAGAGAACGGTGGCTTCCGCCGACTCGCAGACGTTGCATTGAATCTTCATTCTTTGTTCGATTCGAATTGTGATAGAGAGAGATGATGAAAAGTCGGAGATATTTAAGAGGAGTTGGTTCGTTTTGTGTTAAATTAAGAATCACAATAATTATGCTTTTTATTTCATTTGCAATTATTTCCTTCCCAATTGCAAATGAAATACATATGGCACATCAACGAATACTTTAAAGAAAAACATTTTTTTAACAACAAATTATGTAACGAATCTTTTATAATAACGTCGTTATCAAAAAATCATGTAAGTTCAACTCAGAGAATTGTAGAAAATCATCATTATAATATATCTAGTTTTGTAAAAAACAATCATTTTAACAACTAATTACGAAATGAAGCTACGATTGTTAAAAAATCATTGTCTGAGTATATAGGTAACGGTAGGTAATGAGGCTGAGGTTACGATTGTGGCTATGTTTGATTAGCAAGGCAGTATGCTTCTTGCTACAAAATTATGATTTATTATTTTATGATCTACACTAGACACAAAACTCGATAGAAACATATTTGCAGTTGCGACTGCGGTGAGAAGTTGTTATATCTTTATCACAGAGTTGAATCGTTAAAAAATCAATGTAGTACAATAATTAAATTTTAAAAGAAGTAACATAGTAAATCATATTTTTGAGGAATAAGATGAGGAAAATTTACTTATATTTGAACCGGACAGTCGATAACCATTACGCAATGATAATAAACTCTCAAACATGAGTTTCCTTTTGCATTTTCCAGCATTATTTTTTTCATTGACAACCATCAAGATTAAATTGAAGCATCATGTAACTAGTAAACACTAATCAACGAGTTAAATTACAATAGGAGCCTCTAATCCAGCATCAATAGTGTAACTAGTCATTAAAATGGTGGTTTTTGTAAAACTAGGATTATAATAGTGGTTATTGGTAAATAACTTGAATATAAAATAAATTCGTATTGTCACGCATACACGCATTTGACGGAAGTTTTAACAGAATAATGACAATAATGGTTTTTTTGATAATGAAGGTATTATAACAAAGGTATTTCATAATTAATTGTTAAAATGCTGCGCGCAGCGCAATAGTGTGGATTCCTAGCTACTGGGATTTCCTTTGAATTCTTATCCAGAATAGTCGAGGAATCTCCTAAATTTTTTATAAAATTGAAAATTATAATAGTGGTTTTCTACAATTAACTCTAATTTTTTTGTATTAGTTGGATTTTGCTACACACATTATAAATATCGAGCGTACGGAAGCACTTTTGGATAGAAAAAATCCTTAATGTTAGAGTGGTTTTCAGACATGCCTTTAAAGCATGGCAAGCTTTATGATCATATTTTATGGAACCATCTTCCATTTTGATTTAGACAGTTAAATATGCATCATTAAGTTCAAACTTCAGATATTTCAAGTATATAAATTGAGTAGAAAAGGGAAGACACGATGCAGGGAGAGAATAACCAAGAAGCTTAGGCTCCGTTTGGATGCGTGGAAAAAGTGATGGAAAGAAAATTTAAGGGAAAGTGATTTTCCCATGGAAAATTAAGTGGAAAAGTTAACATTGATTTTTTTGTATTTTTTCATTTTCCATGAAACAACCAAACACACACTCATGGATTCCTTTAAATTTTCCATCAAAATTTTCTTTCCACCTATTTTTCCAAGTGTTTACGGTTGAATAAAAGTATTTAAACAACTCGAGTATTTTTATTTTTAACCGAAAATAACCAGTTGGAAATCAAAATAATACGAGGGGTGATTGGACATGTAGGAAACTACTGTTTGTAACATGAAAAGGGAATAAAATTAACATAAAATTCATTTGAAAATGTTTTTTAATGTTAATAATAATTAAGTCGAGATTTTGCTGGATAAGTTGTGTTGTCGACGTGGACAATATGAACATGAAGTAGATATTTTGGCGTAGAGTTTTGCTTTTAAGTGTTGTTGACGTGGATATTATCTACATCGAATAAGTTGTTAGATATTTTATATGCTTGGTTTGGTCGACGTGGAGAATTGTGGACAGCGAAAGAAGACACCGGCGCAAACCGCCATTTGCTTGCTAGATTCATCCAGATCCAGTTCAGCTACTGCACAAGTTGATAAACAAAGGATCCTTCATTAGCACGTGCAACTAGCGTGATCGTCATTACAATTTACACTCCTTTATGTATGTATGGTCGTCAAACATTATTAAAATTCGATTAATAATGTTGTCTGTGTTATAAATTCAGTATAACTTTTGTCTTTCTTAGATAGAATGCTAGCAATTCTTCGAGACTAAAAACCGA